>WSTJ01001641.1:0-11521 GCA_019623705.1 Ceratobasidium sp. 428 | reverse complement strand
TGACAGGAGGAACATCTCACCCGTGGAAAGGCGATATCGTTGTATTAAAGTGTAACGGAGGGAGAAGGCAAGACTACCAGGACGCAGGAGAATCAGACCTGGGAGTGATTGGACACTATTTGCTTCACAGCCGAAATATTGTCCCTGTAGACACATAGGATAGATCATGTGTACTAAACCTGATCGCGCATTTGTGTCTTTGTTCCGGATGATCAATAGCGCCACATCATGGATGTCCGGCGAACGCTGCCACCGAGACAGGACCTGGAGCCATCGGTGATCGATCGACATTGGAGTTCAGGCACACCCTCTCGATCGGACTGGTGAGGCAAAATTTGGATTTGCGGAGCCGCTGGTGGCAAGCCCTATACACAAAGGAGTTCGAGAACGAAACGTGTTTTCAGCATAGTCGTATACTCGAAAGTGAATGCGATTAACTACATCAGGGGATATCAGCGGCGTTAGAACTGCATGTCTCCTTTCAAAAGGCACAGATGAACTCGTTTGAACTCACAACATGCCTTGCGTTCAGGGGATGGTCGTGAGTGAGACTGATTAGAATTTATGAAGAACAAGAAATTTAAGCGGGTACTCAATTGAGTATATTGCCGTCAACTCAGTGGATGTGTGAGATATTGGGAGAACTGATGTGGTTACCAAGACCGAGTGACCCATCATTATAAATTCAACGCCGGGTAGGTGCGCCGAAGTTCCGGTACGGTGGCGGCCCTGGCGATCAACAAGTGACAGCACAGTGACAGCGCACATGGCAAGCCCAGAACCTTGTCCCGTTCACTTCTGCGACGGGCTACCACAAGGCTACCAACACCTTATAACCCGAGTAGAGCTATTCTCATGGAAGGCTGATACTCCTCAATGTCTCGGGATGGATATTCGGCTGGACTGTCGCGCTGGGCAGGCCGTCGCGCGATGCAAAAGCTCGTCGGACAGATAAAACTTGTAAACATTCTGTCAGGCGACGCGTGCAGCCCGTTGGGGTGAGTGCATCCAGTTTCCCTTGTGGCTGCGTGATTGACGCAGGATCGGAACCGACAAACTCAACCACCACAGCCTTGAGGAGTTTGAGACGTATCTTGCGTTCCAGGTAAGTCAAATACTCTTTTCGGAATGTGGAGCTAAAGTAGCAGCGCAGGAACATTCTTTGGAGAATCTACAGTTTATTGTTTGGTATCACGACTACCGTTCTCGGTTCCTCGCCCTCCCCACCGAATTGCAATCCCTCTCTCCCTCTCCTCTTCTTTCTACGGTCCCTGCCCCAACACCCGATAGATATAGAACAGATCCAACATCGCCATTAACGCCAGCGAGCGAATGGCTACTTTCTCCATCATCTTCGTCATGGTCCCAGTGGTCTCCCGTCACGCCAACGCCTGTCCCATTACGTGACCAGCCGTTTCGGACAGAAACGCTGCAGGTTGTTGCAACCTTTCTTCGACCGAACGCGAAGAAAGAACTGAGCTTGGACGCAGACGTACGCGATGAACTGTTGCGCGCGTTGGAGAGGACGACGCATCCAGATGTTGTAAGTCTAATGGATTAGGTTGCAATGATTTTTATACACAGCTAAGCCACTACTTTCATCAGTTCACACCGGCGTATACACGAATATATGACCTAGTTGATATGTCTAGCGTCCCGAATTTTGTCAGCATCACAGCATCGAACATCAACTTACCGAAGCAAATTTACTGGTACGTTCTGACAGTTCGCGTGATACTCATTGCCTAACGTGTGATTGTGTGTAGGTATGCTATCGGCACGGTATTTACACTTCTTTCGTGGCTCATCGCCCTCTGCACGATCTACTTCATCCCGGACCCACCACGTTCCAGACGTTCCATCCGCTTGGTGTCGGTTCCCTTTGCCGTCCTGGGATGCATGCAAGTATGTCTTGCCACCTTCCTGTTTAGCTTCTATCCTCACCTCGAACCCGATGGGACAGATATACTCGGCTTGGCGAGGTTTCTGCTCCCAGGTCTTCGGTCGCTCGGCTCGACAGCTCCATACTTGGGAACTTGTTGACCCAGCCGAAGCAGGTGTTTCATTCGAACTTCCCGCTGTATCCTCTTCGTTCACATATCCGCCGACCCCCAAACCTCCACCTCGAGCAATCGGCGAACTGGCAGCAAAAGCAAACAAACAAGACATCGCTCCTTTTCTTGACCTGCCTTCCCCCACCTCTGCCTCCGCCTCGACATTTCCCCTGCACTCCCCTCTTTCACCCAACTCGAACACAACTTGGGAAGAAGGACCTCGAATATCGATATCGTCGCGATTGCCGGCTCGTAAACCCGCGCGAGCAGCGTACCGCCGACCTCCAGTATATGGTCCTGAGCGAGTAGTGGACGACGCACGTGTGCGGGCGTATCACCGCGCGGTTATTCGGGATATGCTTTGGGTTGGGTTCTGGTGGGGACTTGGTTGGACAATATTGGTTGTGGGTGTCCCGGGACGAAGTGAAGTTTAGAAGGAATAGTATTTATATCTGTGTTTATGTATGTATATCTTCGTTCGTCACTTAAGCCAATATATTACAAACTGAGCGGCGTAGTGTACGTTGTTTGTTACATGTTTAATCCCTCAATGCTCTTCCCCTTTATACCGGATTTATCTTGCCATGGGACGGTTTTAGCTCGACCTGGAACAACTAGCCCGTGTATTTGGTAAACACCGCTGGTTTTCAAAATCTTTCGACCGGTGTTTGAGAATAATGCTATAATTTGGAACGCTCTTACATTAGTTTACTATACTACTGCAACCAGCTTGCGTTCTGCCGGCGCTTACGGTGGATTAAAACCCTGAATATATCATGACTCAGCTTTGATTCAACTCAAGCAGCAGAGGGCGACCATCTCTATCTCACCTGTACCCTGTCCTAATTTCGGCCTACTGATAGCAATGCCTACCGCCAATCTTCATGTGTCTCTTCCTAAGATCGCTCGAATGCCGGTGAGGTTAATAGGTGCGGTCCGGGCGTCGCAATCGAAGGCATCCTGACCAAACCCGTCACCTTTCCACCTGACCTGGTCACTGCCTCGTCGTCGCCCACCACCTAAGCCAAGCGGATCAAATTATCCGTGGTGTATCACTATCTCTATCTCGCTCGCACGATCTCGTCCCAACCCACTCATGCTGAGATTCAACGTCAATTTTTCTATGTGTGCGTTGAAGATCGCCTAAATATTGTTGATCGTCACCCTAACTTGTCAGTGTACGCCCAGCCCAAAGCGTTGTTACCGAGCGCGACACAATATGCCTCGATGTTGGAGAAATTGTAGTCGGCATCGTCCGCAAATCAGGTATTGCGATTGAGGGTATCCTGATCAAAAATGTTACTCTCCCTCCCAACATCGCCGCCTTGCTCTCTCGTCCACGACAGAATACAAGCTGGTCAGAGGACCTAAGGTTGCTGCTGTTCGGGCCGAAGTCGATTTACGCTGCGCGACTGAGCGAATGTATCCGATAGCTAAGCCGGGGTGCAAATTCGACAGGTGTAGGCGTTGTAGTCGATGGCCCAGCCGGCGCAGGGCAGGATTGCGCTTGTACCGACAAACAGGCAAGGGGACATTAGCGTTCCGCTGGAGATGAATAATTCGGGGAAGGGGGGGGGGACTCCGGTGAGCAGGGCTGATATCTTGCCGAGGATGAGTGCGGTAGGTGGGTTGTTGACTGTTAGTGTGGCGGAACCCTAGGCTCTAACTCTAGAGTAGGAGTGGGTTCAGACTCTCGTCTCTGTCTAGTATTAATCTCCTTTAAAATCCCGGGATGTATGCAGGTATGTTATGCCACTTGTCCCTCTGGTCGTCCTCCGTTCTGATCCCGAATTCAATGCAGTGGCAGATATTTTGCGTTGTGCGAGGATTCTGTTCTCAGATAGCTCCATACCTAGGAAGTGATCAACTTGGTCTTAACTGGTGTCACGTACCCGTTTCGTTCGCCCACTCATCTACCCCGTCCTGCGCGATTGGCGAATGCTCAGTCACACCAAATAAAAAGTGGAATTGCTCCCTTTCTCGCCTCCTCGCTCCTGCCTCTGCTTCCGCCTCTGCTTGAACGCAGCATGGGATGGCTGCCGTTGGATATTGTCATCGTCACGGTTGTCAGGGTGTAGATCTACGAGAGTGACATGCCACCGGCTACCAGTATATGGCTCTGAGCGGGTGGTGGACGTCGTATGTGTGTTGGTATGCTGTCAAGCGATTAGCTGCCCAGGCTATGCTATGGGGTTTGGCCCCAGTTGAACGATCATGATTATAGGCCTTTCTCGGACGGAAGGAAATTTAAATGAGTGTCTTTAAGTTTACATATACTTAGTGCATATTTTCATTTAAAACGTATCTACATCCTAGCTACCGTTGACCGAACACCACGAGGCGGCGCTTGGATCAATATATACACGCGGCCCAGCCAGCTATAGGACGACGGCCACCCTCAAAGCTGCCTCGTATTCCACCCCAGTACAAGTAACTATACAGAACTTTATGGCGTCTGCTCCAGAAATTTCTCGGTCTAGACACCGTATACAAGGTTCGGGTTGATTCAGAAACACACGCATGATTCGAGTATAACCAGTCCATACGTAGGAATCGAACTTAGCCCACTTATCTCAAACTACGATATATCAGTGAAGGTGCTCCTTGACAATCAGGAGGTACGCGGACATCGGCAATCGATGGGAAAGGGGGAGCCGTTGCGCTGGACAGATCTTATACTTCGTTGGTGCGTGGCGCGAGAACCAAAATACCGCTCTCAATGCGACTAACCTTCTGCAGTGATGTCAATCCCAACTCTGAGGTTGCAATCCATATTACTGAGGAGCACCTCTTTCCCTGTAAGAACCGGATTGGTATAGCGAAGTATCGGGTATCTGAGGCGGCGGATAAGGAGGAGATCAAGATAGGTGTGTTTACCAATGCGCAACTTAGTAGCGCATTTTTAACCTAATTTCGCGCCACGCAGAGTGCGATAACCGGATGTTTGCCCTTGAGATACAGTTTCTCACTAATCAAATGGCAAGTTCGTGGTGTTGAGTAAACGCACAACGTTACATATTGGTCTCATAGACTGAGATGGCGTACGAGCGCGCCCTAGCTAGAGCACAGGCAGTCGCAGACGAACCGAATATTCTGAGCAATATAGGGAGGGTGGGGAAAGCATTCAAGGTGCTGATCACCTTTGGGGAGAAAGTGGCAAATGTGAGTGATTTGGCGAGTCCTTGAGATGCCTGCCCCTCATTCATGCACTTCATATGGATTAGCTTGATCCTACCGGCAGCACTAGAGCGGTCGTTGCTGTATGTGCAAAAGCATGGGAAGTGCGTCAAATAACCTCCTCAGATTCATCCTCAAGCTTTGCATTTCATTCAACTCTGGGTTTCAATAGTCCCTCGAGCAGCAGGAGGAACAGAACGTAGATTTGAACAACTTCGTCGAACGCCTCGCGGCAATAGTACATCCAATCAAAGAAATCGAAGAAATTACCGACGAAAATATCAGCAAGATAGTGCAGGCGATGCTGGACCTAATTGAGGATGCTTCGGTATTCATTATCCACCAAAAATCACGTGATACGGCAGTGAACGGATTTTAGCATTGCATATATATACTAATGCGACACGCAATATAGGACAATCTATTTACAACTTATTTAATTTAACCTCCCAGAGAAGATTCAGGAATCTTATATTGAAGTTCGAGGATCTCACAGACGCTTTCGATAGAGCGGTAATCGCGCGGACGTTGCAGATGAATCTCTTAAAAAGTATGTAGCAATACAAGTGTAAACCGCGTGGGGTAGGGTAGACTAACTGTTATATAGACCTAGAGAAACTCAACCCTGTGGGGCATGCAGGCTTCAACCCTAAGCAGATGTGCATGTCCGACACCCGTGAGGCCATGATCGACGAAGTCGTTAACTGGACAAACATTGACCAAGGAAAGGCTGTTTTCTGGATCTACGGGTTTGCTGGTCTTGGAAAGACCTCCGTCGCTGCTTCTGTATGTCAAAGACTTCAAGACCAAGGAACTCTTGCTGCGAGCTTCTTCTGCAAGCGAGACGATCCAAACTTGCGCAATCCTCTTTGCATACTCAACACTATCGCATTCCAGCTAGCAGTTCGATATAAGCCATACGCTTTGGCTGTCTCAGATGCAATACAAAATGACGGAGGTCTGTGTGGATCTCACATCCAAAGGCGATATGCGGGGCTGCTTCATAAGCCTTTAGGCAGTCTCAAAACTAGGCCGACTGGTATCCTCGTAGTTGTTATCGACGCACTGGACGAATGCGAGGGAGATGCAGCTTTGCTACTGGAGAGTCTACAAGGACTATTACAACTCGTGCCATGGCTAAGGCTTATCGTGACTAGTCGCCCCGAGCAGGATATCAAGGGTGCATTTAGTCGGGGTGATGACCGAGTAGTGTCACGTGACCTGTTTCAGGCTGAGGCGTCACAAGACATTGACACATTCATTAGGAAGTCCATGGCGGACATCGCGAGGAAGAAGTGCCGAGGGAAACCGTTTACGGAAGACACCATACAAAAACTCACACAACGATCGAATGGGCTGTTTATCTGGGCAGCTACCGCATGCAAGTTCATAGCGGCCGGACCGCCAACAAGCAGAACGCAAGAGATACTGGAAGACACAAATTCAAACGCTAGATCTCACCCTGTTGCGGCTCTGGACGGGCTCTATGAGGGTACAATACGACGTAGCATGGGGGACGACGGCGAAGACAACCGGCGGATAGTGCGGCGAGCTCTGGGTGCTATTGTATGCATATCAAGACGCACACCACTGTCCGTATTACATCTCGAGGGGCTGCTTTCCGGTGAGCTAGAACTCGGTGAATTAGACTCGGTCGTCAAGGCACTTGGCTCTGTAATCTACGAAGACGGTGGTCCCGGTGGGCCTGTACGCATATATCATCCGTCATTTGAGGATTACCTTATCACTCGTTCCGAGCACTTCCGTGTGGATCTAGCCGAGTTAGAAAGTATCATGGCAAGGTGCTGTCTCAATGTCATGCTGAAGGATTTACGGTTTAACATATGCGGGCTGGAAACATCTTATCTGCTCAATCGCGACATACTCGATCTACAAAAACGGATATGCGGTACAATTGGGATGCACCTTCAATACAGCTGCCTGCATTGGTCAAGTCACTTGGACATGGGGCAGAGGGGGTTGGAGGAGACTTTGAGGAGTTTTCTTTTCGGGGAGACACTAATTTACTGGATCGAAGTGCTCAGTCTGCTCAACAAGCTTGATGTTGGGCTGTCAAGCCTACTCAAAGTATCGAGTTCTAGTTTGGTAAGTCATCTACTCATCGATACGAACTAAACTAACCAAAGCGTCCAATACCCAGGCAACATTTTCAGATTGCTCTAGCTGTGCTGACGATGCATACCGTTTCACACTGGCATTCTACGACGCGATCTCTGAGAGCACCCCTCATCTGTACTTGTCAGCTCTGGCGTTTGCTCCAGCAAAATCGGGTATAGCACAGCGCATGCGCCCTCGCTTTCCGAATATACCAGCCGTAGTATCCGGTGGGGACGAAGAGTGGCCGCCGCGTCTCCAAACGAGGCAAACCTCTAGTGCCATTACTGTGCTCAAGCTCACGTCCGACAGCTCTCGGATTATATCGGGGCATGGCGATGGCTCGGTACAAGTATGGAACGTAGATACAGGTGCTTTGGTACTCGGCCCAATTGAAACTCATGCAGGTGGTGTTGACAGCATCGCAGTTGGATGCGGCGACCGCCTGATTGCCTCAATTCACTGGGGCACAGTCGTCAGGGTATGGAGCATAGAAACGAGTGCCGAGATACTAGCAGCTAAGTCTGATTGCGGACAATATCAGTCCCTGGTGACCTGCGTCGAATTCTCCACCAGCGGTGATCTCATTGCCTCAGGCTCTCGGATAGGAGAACTGAAGATCTGGAGGGTCAAAACAGGCGAATCGGTGCTTGACACACGTATTGATATTGGCGAGGGGCACCTCAACTCCATTTTATTTCACCACCATCAACTTTATATTCTCTCGGGGCTTGGTTCGAACATCATAACCCACGTTTGGAATGGATCGTCAAGTGACGTAATACTCAGTCCTGCTCAGTTTCCTCGGGGGTGGAGCTACCTTGCTTCGTGCTCTACGATGAACCTCTGTCTTGTGGCTTGCGAGAAGGGCATTCCGCGTCAATCTACTTCCTCTCTGCCAGACGATGATCCCCCATTTGTAATACGGAACTTGGTTACAGGTGCAAAAGTGTCTAAAATCAAACCAGGTTTAGGCAGCTGGCAGGACTTGCCTAATATCAGCGCTTTCTCGCCCGATGGTCGTTATTTTGTCTCAACCACCCCAAACTACGATTTCCATGTTCTGGACACGCGTACGGGAGATATAGTACATAGTGTACCAAAATTTGAGCACCACATGCTGCCTCGAGAAAGTCATCTGGCTGCGGACATCGAACACAGGTTAATTGCCATTGCATTTTCTCCTCGTAATCACCGCATCATATCAGCATCTCGTTCCAGCAATTCCATTCATATCTGGAGCTCCGATCACAGACCTATATTCGGTGACCCCGGCCAAATTATCCGTGTGACCCCCGAGGTCCCCCCTGATGAGCTTGGTCCGATTGCATTGTCCCCTGATAGCTATCATATATTGTCCAACGGGCTCTATTTCTCTGATTCGTCCACAGGTGCTTTGATTCGGAAATCGTCAAACACGATACCGGCTAATGAGGTGCAGTCCCTTGCATTCTCCCCTGACGGTCGCTTTATTGCTTTGGGATTAATTGAATCAACACGAGTGGTAGTCTGTGATGCAAACTCGGGGGCTATTGTCTATGAACTGGAAGGCGCCAAGTATCGTGAATATCGTGGTCGATCTGTGAGCTTCCTCGGCAGAAACCTAGTCTGCTCATACGACAAGTCCAACGGGTCGCTGTGCGCTTGGGATTTGGAAACGCAAACTGTCGTACGCGACCTCCCAGATAATCCACATGAGAAGATGCGCCGTATCTCCACGTCTTCAGATGGAAAAGTCTTGGCGTTCTATACCGAAGATACAGTCGAAGTCATAGAAGCAGAAAACTGGACTCGAATCTCACTACTCCAACACCAGGGGTCCTTCCGGTTGTTGAACTTCTCTCCTGACGGTCGCAAAATCGTTTCAGCATCCACAAGAAATAGTATTCTACTCTGGGATGCTGCCATTGGAACCCAGTTATTTGAGCTGCAACACGATTATAAGATTGATTACAAGGCTCCGATCGCATGCTCTCATAACAGCTCTCCCCTTATTGCTTTTGGCCTTCTTAGCAACAGAACGGTTGTCTCGTACGCGCTCCCAGGCACGAACCCAAACACTAGCATTCAAACTGACCCCACTCCTCATGCATCAGGCGAAATCCAAATCTTGGACACGGCTCCAGGAGCTCCTCAGTATAAACCCATCCGAGGTCACTCAGGGCGAATAGAATTTATTGAGTTCTGCCCCGAGAGCCGCCGAATCGTATCGTATTCGTCGAAAATCCGTGTATACGATATAGATGCATGTGTTCAGGAAGTAGACGCATCTCCCTTGACCATTTGGCAGAGTACATTCAGCTCGACTTCTCTCGTAACGCGAGCCCAAATATATCTACTTAGCAGGTACCTTACGACGGGGCTTAGATCCCCTACTCCACTGGAGCAAAACAGCCGTCTCCTTGCTGGCTCGCCAGGTCTCCCCAGAAGGCTGGGTGGCTAATGCAAGGGGAGAGCGTCTACTTTGGCTACCGGTCGAGTGCCGGCAAATTGACGATTCTTCGCTTTGCATATCAGAGAATAGGTCAACTCGGCGCGGAGTGGTGCTTGATATGAGTCGGTTTGTGCATGGAACGGCTTGGACGACTATTAAAGGTGATAAATGATTTTCAAAAGACGGTTTTAGTGCATATCAAGGTGATAGGAGATGTACTATCTCAAGTGAAACATGTTTGCGAGTATCAGCGGTGTGAGAATCAAATCGTTCATCAGGAACCCGGTATCATCCTGTGACGGATTATATGGACTGATTTGAAATTATCAGCAGAATATCAGCGCATATCAGCGACATATATAGCAGCCGATATAATCCGTCACTGGATGATACCGAGTTCCTGATGTTGTTATCGACCGATTCAGTGCTCGATTAGCGAGACGCGTATATGCGCATATACGTACATGATAGGATCTCAGCCCGTTAGAGACACCAAATACAAATCACGGCCTATCGTATGATGTATCAATCAGCCTCCTTAATGTAACGCACGCAAAGGCAAAGAACCTAGTATGTTTACGGGTTTGCGCCAACCCCTCTATTTTGATGAACTGTTGAGAAAAAAAAAAGAAAAAAAAACGTATTACGAGCCTTCGTGGCAGCTTTCAAAGAGACTTGAGCTTGATATATGCCAAGTTTTTGTCTCGTATCACCAGGGATACTCTTTCTTAGCAAGGACTAGACAGGTGAGCCCGAGCGTATGAGGACAGAGTTCCTGAAGCATCATCGAAACATTCCACAATCGGTTCCATAGAATCTTGAACGTCAACAGGAAGACACCGCTTTAACGCATGGCCAGTAGCGTGTGGGACAGAAAGACAGAAGTCCAGCCAAGCCGGGCTTCTCATAACGGGCGCTAATGATGTGAGGAACGCAGCTGATCGCAGCAGGCTGTGCTGAACCTTATGGCATGTGCGGGGCCGGCTTCTCGGCAGAGCAGAGGCATCACGCCATGCCTGTGATCAATCGAATGGTCGAGTCACGGTGCCTGGGTTGCCCGGCTCATCCGCAGCACAGCCATTATGGAAGCGCCGATCCCCACTCGGCCTTGTGAGTTCATAAAAGAACCTGCGCACCACGATCTCTAGCTTCATCGCACCCACCATGTCCTCCCAACCTACCGACAGCAAAGCTTACCGCCAATCTTCTCCCTCCGTCTCCTCTGGGGAACGCTCTCATGTTGTTGACCACCATGCCCCCGACGTTACCGCACCGTCTCCGACCGGCCCACGGCGAGCAGCAGCTCCGGCGAACAACGGAAATCTGATTACAGTTGAACCGCTGAAAAAAACGGAGATGCAGACGTCTTATGCTCAAGATCTTGGCCTTGATGGCGTTGAACATGGTTTATACGGCACAATGATTAACTGTGAGTCCTGCGTCCAATTTGAGTAGTTGAATGGATGTTGATATTGGTTGTCGAACAGGTCTTGGTGCCGTGGTTGGTCTCTTTGGAGCCGTCCCGTGCTGCCCGTGTCCGAATCCGTTCAAGGAGGTGCAACAGGGCTCTGTCGGTCTTGTCACTCGGTTCGGCCAGTTCTATAAGGGTCAGTTTGTCCGTGGTGCTTCTATGTATAGCCTTGTACTTATCTCAACTCGCAGCTGTGGATCCTGGTCTTGTACAGGTCAACGTATGTTCGGAGGAACTGCGTCGTGTAGACGTGAAGATCCAAATCGCATC
>WSTJ01001640.1:0-11524 GCA_019623705.1 Ceratobasidium sp. 428 | reverse complement strand
TGGCTATGGTTCTCTTCCATCGCAATCCACAGTATGTAAAATGCTCGCCAGCCTCCCCGAGTTTACTCAATACATAATGCATCGCCTTGTAGCTTCAAACGAATTTGAGGTCTCACTCCAAAAAGTCAACTGGCTTGGAAACAGCGTCAACCTGGTTTACCTCCCCGTATCTATCCTCGTTCCGCTCGGCTGTTCACGCTGGGGATTGCGGATCTCAGTAAGCCATAGTTAGTTTGAGTGCAAGGGCTAGCATTGACTGCTTGTGTGACATCGACTAGTGTGCTATTGGGTCACTTTCTTTGCTAATCTCAGCTTGGGTTCGTTATGCCGGTACAGCCAAAGGACTTTCACCGGAGGGAAAGTATGCCCTACTCCTCATTGGACAGGTACGTTTTGCCATCGTCCAGTCAACCGTCGCTTCGGCTCGGCTATCGCATACAGCCGACGACGAGCAGGGTTACCATAACTTAACCCATGATTTTCCATAGGTTTTCACTGGATTTGCCCAGCCTTGGTTTCAGATCCTTGGTCCAAAGTACAGCGAAGTCTGGTTTGATCTACGCGGCCGAACAACGGCAACGATGATCATCGCTATTGCGAACCCGATCGGAGCCGCACTTTCGCAGCTGATCGCTCCTGCGTTTTCAACTGTTCGAGATTCGGTAAGCAGGGATCATCGTTTATTGTTGGTAAATGTTGAAATAGACAACGGCTGTAGGTGTTGGTACTTGGCATTGTTACTACGGTAGCAGTTCCCACTGTTCTTCTGATATACCCATTACCACCGACACCGCCGAGTGGGTACCGTTTTACTTGTGATGATAGAATTTGGGTACTATCGTTCCTTCCCTTTCCCATCGGCAGCTTTTGCAGGGTCCCATCCTTCCCCTCCGGCCGCACAAGTGTTTCGTGCTTTCATTGGCAATGCTCGCCCTGGAGAAGCAGTTATGTCTCGACGTGAGCGGTTGGACATGGCCATCAACACCCTCATATTCGGTGTCCTTGTCGCAGCTTTCGACGCATTCTCCATCCTTATCAACCAGATTTTCGTAAGCGTCTCTCACTCCTCTATCCCCTTATGGTTTCATGACGTTCGTTTTTTGATAGGCACCCTATGGTTACTCATCTGATGCATCGGGGATCTTTGGCGGGGTGCTCATCCTTGCTGGTATCGTTGGCGCAGCGGTCATGTCCCCTATATTTGACCGATACCTCACCCACCACCTCGCCCTTGCTGCCAAGATCCTCGTGCCAATCTTAGCTGGGAGTTACGTCGGATTGATTTGGGATGGTCAGTTTCTCGCTGCTCTTATCAACAAGGGTACTAACGTTGTTATAGTTCGGGCAAATAACGACGCTGGAATCTACGTCTTAATGGTTGTAATTGGCATATCGTCGTTTACTCTCCTTCCTGTCGCACTCGAGATTGGATGCGAAGTTACACGCAGTGCCGAAACTTCTTCAGCAGTCCTATGGTTTGCCGGAAATTTGCTGTCGGTTGTATTTGTTCTCTGTGAGTTCCTTCTGACCGCCCTGTATTTTTGGTTTTTATACTTATCGTGAGCTCCTAGCCATGGACGCCCTACGAGACGACTCACCCACAGCTAATCCACCATCTAATATGCAAAAATCACTTATTTTCCAGGCTTGTTTTGTCGCAGCAGCTGCGGTAAGCGTACTTGCACTAAAGGGGCAACAGTCAAGGAGAGAAATGGATGTCCAGATATCGGAAGGCACGAGAAGAGTTGAATTAGAGGAGAGGCAATAATGTGTATTTTTAGGATCTTCTGCAAGTGTATTCGTTATTTGTTCTCATGCTACCATGGACGAACGGTACAATATTGTTTAATTAGATTCCAAAAATGTCGAGGGCAGCCGGCATTTTATAATAGCGTTAACTAGCGCCTAGTGATTGCTAAGAACGTAACTGCACGAGTGATATCCTTGGGCTCCTGACCAGAATGATGTGCCACGATTCGTACAGAAGTAACATACAGAAGTAACATCCTAGAACTGAGTGTAAAACGACGCGTGGGCTTAAAACGTCTGCGATCTTCTAGTTCATACGGCACCTGCCCTCGGTCTCATATGCAAGTCAGTAGATCACTAGCCCGTTAAGCAGTAGTTCGGCAAGCAATGATGCTCGCAATGGATAACTTCCAAGACAACTCACAGCCAATTGACCTCGCTAAAGATGCTCAAAACCGAACGTTTGGAAGCTCAAAGAGGGCCAGCACCGTGCCGTGGTAGGATGTTTTGCGTGAAAAGATTGTTCGAGTTGCAAACAATTACATTACATGTCTGGGTGCCCGTCTTATAAGGATCGAGTATCATCAGTTTACGAGAAGGGGTTTTTCTAAGCCCTTGATATCGCCTGCGTTTTGTACCTATCACAAAAGGCAATGAGTTGACGAAAACATGGATGGAGGTTAGGCTTACCATCAGCAAGCCAACTTTTGAAAAATAGGCAAGCGTGTTAGAGTTCGCACTGAATACTGGCAAGATTAAAAAACTCACCGATTAACCCAAACAAGCCCATGATCGAGCCGAAAATCTCGACAATCAAAATCTTCACGAACAAGGCTGGGTCCGCAGCATCGCCCAAGGCTGCGTTGGAACCAGTGATTCCAACCGAGATACCACACAGCAGGTTACATAGTCCAACGGTTAAACCACCCCAGAATAATGCGAATCCTAAAGGTAGATACGATGTGTGAGCTCGATCTGAGAAATAGAAGAATACGTTGATGACGTACCGGTGTAGTAGTTTTCCGCAGTATATAGCTGGTCCTCAGGGATATTGCTGTTTACTTTTTGCGAGTATACGATAGCCATGATCTTAGTGAAATAGAGCATAAGTGCGGGCAAGACGATATGCCGATGCAGATACCCACAACACCGTAAATGGCCACGACCTCACAGAAAATGATGCTGCGGTGGCAAGCTTTGGTTAACCTTCACAAACGTAGTTCGAAAAATACGTTGTTACTTACCTGATCAAGTTCTTCGTACGAATACGTGGTGTCCTAACACCACCTCCCAGGATTGACGCGCCTGTCACGAAAATACCCCTGCACGGCCAAACATTTCCCACTGGTTTAGTAAATAGGTTTATCCACCCAGTGAGATACTTACCACCCAGCACCCATCACGCTGAATCCAATACAAAGGCCAATACCAGTCATCGCCCAGGCATAAGGACTCGATTCTTCAAGGAATCGACCAACATTGAACGCTTCGCCTGAGCCTGTGTAGGATGATAGGAGGGCAGTTAGCGGGTAATAATAGACCATAGTTATATACCGAACCAGTAAAGAGTAAGTAAAGCGCGATAATCAGTACCACAAGCGTAGAGAGCCCGTAATAGTACGAATAGCCCATGGTAGTCGGCGACAAGTCAGGAGTGGGTCACGTGACAGGGTAGCAAATAGTCACTAAATCAATATACCTACTCCCTTATTTTGCGCTTTTGTGGAATGGCCTCAGTTACAGCCCGAAAGACTACATTCCTTCAGTTTATGATATCAGTCTGATTATTACGTTCATGATGTACGTCGTTATAGATTATTCATAGCGCTCATAAGCATATTCTACATCTACTGAATCGTCGCCACACCATCCGGCTCTACAAACCGGCAGTTAGTGGCTAGTTCCAAGTAGTTTGGATTTAACGCACCAATGTAGTCGATCTTTGAGGTATAAGACTCGCCAGATCCGCCAGATTGAAGGGAAGACTCTAGCTTCTGGAAGTGGGTATCTGGGATCTCTGCGGCGAAGCCATTCAGGACACCACCATCATATCTATGTGTTACCTTGCCACCTACAAGTCACATTAGCGGAGAGTGAAGAGTAGAGTAGCCTAGGGTTTAAGGCGTACCGGCATTTTCGACGTCTGTAGCAGCTTTGTCTATTTCAGACTTGGGGGTATCATCCTTGAAGACGACGATGTATTCTACGCGGATAAGCTTGGCACATTCGCATAGGCGAGGGACTCACTCTTGGTCATGGCTAATGTATGATATGGAATCGGTGTTCTTGTGGTGGTTAGGGCTAAGCAAGCAGCTCGGCGAAGCATTCATATAGGCCGGTCTTGCGTCATCCGACACACATCTGCACCCGCGATGGCAGAATATGGAAAAACGCCCCAGCTCTTCACGTGACTAGTAGCACAGCCACTCTCCCAAACGAAACAAGCCTGACCTCGCCACAAAAATTCCACCGACGTCAATTTGGCGTTTATCACCTTTTCTTCTCCATCTTTGCCTCTTTATTTGTACAATGGCGCACGCCGACCATACCCGTGATCCTTGGTTAGTACATGATACTTCGATAACCGAGCTACTAACATAAGCTATAAATCGTTTGTCCGATTGAATAGCCCGTGGGTCATTCTTAATGATTTTGGAGGCGCTTTTGCGATGGGTGCTGTTGGTGGTGGTATATGGCACGGTATCAAAGGCGCGAGGAACTCACCGAGGGTATGTTTCTATATTGCAGGAATTGACTATGCTCACAGCGATCGCCATGACGCATCCAGGGAGACCGATTTGTTGGTGCTATATCGACAATCAAGGCGCGAGCACCTGTTACTGGTGGTAACTTCGGTGTCTGGGGTGGAATGTTCTCGTCCTTTGACTGTGCAGTCAAGGGTTACCGACAGAAAGAAGATGCTTGGAATGCTATTATCTCTGGATTCCTTACGGGTGGTTGCCTTGCAGCCCGCAGTGAGTAGATTGCATGTCCCACTTTTCATTTGAGCGATGGCTAAATCCAATGGCAATAATTAGGTGGACCTAGAGCCGCTTTTGGCTCGGCCGTTGCGTGTGGTATTCTACTGGGTGTATTCGAGGGCGTTGGCGTGCTGCTCAACCGAATGTTCAGCGATGTCAACCGACCTGTGCTTCCACCATGTAAGCAAATGCATCCAATGCACACTCTCTCTCTAACATCATTCACAGTACCTGAGGCGCCTCCACCAGCTACAGCTACGTCTATCGCATAGATTTATTAGCTATTACCATATTGGACCCTCTGGGCCGCCTGAACACCACCACTCCTATCAAGATGTTTGCAGCCAGCTATATGTGTTTCTACGTTTCCTTTCCAGCGTTTGTATCATGTTTTGCTGTTTCTGACATATGTTTCCTTATGCACCAACTAGCCTCGGATACAAGGCAGCGTTATTTGGTTCGCGATTTGATTTCCCCCCGAGATCGACGCATTACAAATAAAGCAAGAGCACATAATTGTAAGCTTATTCGCCCTCTTTCATTAGCCAAGCAGCAAAGTCGTCGAGGCGCCTTCGTTCTGCGTCGTCGCCTTCCTCCCCGTCTCCATCCAAGGCAGGACCATCAGCACCACTTTTCCTGTACCTTTCCTTCCCATCGTAGAACTCCGCGCGAACCTTTCGACCAGCAAAGAATCGGCCGTTCATTTTCTGCACGAAATGAATGTTAGAGATAATGGAATGGGTGCATCAAGGACATACCAGTATGCACGCCTGTGCGCTTATCGAATCCTTAAACTTTACTGTCATAACCCCATCATCTTCCTCCTAGAGTATCAAGATAATCAATATGGAAGAAAGGCTAGTATAAAAATCGCTCACGTCATATAGCACAACATTTGTAACCTCGCCAAGCGTCGAGCACTCGTCTCGGACGTCTTCCTTCAGATCAAGCAACAATGTAGCGTCTTCGGCCAATTCTTGTTGAGTGAACATGTGTTTAAGCACGACTACTCGTGAAGTTGTGATCTTAGGTCCTGACGGCCCAAATTCGTCATCTGAATCCCAGTCAGCAAGTCTCCTGCATGGGAGATCACACATCAGTCATAAAGCAGGGAATTTAGCGTCCAAGAACGCACCTTTCCATATTCCCAATCCTCTTAGATGCCTTCTTTTTATCGATCGGCCGTCCTCCGCCCTCTTTCTTCTGTCCTCCATTAGCCGCGGCGCCTTCGCCCTCCGTCGCCTTGTGCGCGAATTCGGCCCTCTGAACCTTCATCCTCGTCCCAGGCTCTCCTAGCCGCAACTCGGCATCATCCAAAAGCGTAATGGCCAAATCCACACTCTCCTCCTTATAATACACCACCAATGCGTCGCCATTAAACGTGCCGTCCTCGGTTTGATACAGCTTGACCTTGGGCTTCCCTTCATCATCCTCCATGATGAGCCCAAATCGGCCAAAGCGCGCAGCGATTTCACTTGCTTCAGCGTCAGGCGGCAGACCAGAGACAAACACGGCCGTATTTTTCGATTTGCGAGGGGCGTCTCCTGCTCGTTCGGCTTTGTTGGGTTTCCCGCGCTTGATTGAAGGGCCTGGCGTTGATGCGTCGGTGTTGGATGTGTAGTCCACAGGCTCTTTCTTACGTTTCTTGTTATTACGCGCTAGTACAGGTGCTGCGGGGGTCTACATGCACCACTAATAAGTTCTGGCGGGTAATCTTGTGAAACTAAACGTACCTCCTCATCCACACCTTCAACAGCATACGCAGCCTGTTGCGCCTTCAACATCTCCTCGTCCACAATCTCGACCCACGTATTCTTGGCCGCGTCCCATTGCATCTCGCGCCCATCGTCATCCTCAAAATGCCACGTTTCTGTCTCCCTACTATAATGAATGCGAGGGTCGCTCGCGAACTGGGCTTGTAGGCGAGCATGGGCAGCGTCTTCAGATTCGGCCTGTAGCTGGGCGTCTCGAGATTGCTCGATTTGTTTGGCAAGTTCGGGGTCTGTCACTTCTGCAGACATTTTGTTCAAAGAGCACGGTAGCAAGAATTCAAGACTGACAAGGAAGGATGGTGGAGTGCCACAAGGGCCGACATCAAATGTAAACAGCGGCGGGGAATCACGTGGCTATAGTGGGTGATCCACCTTGATCTACACCACCATGTTTCGACAGCTTCCTCGATTAATTTCGCGTGAGATGTGTAGGAGATCATATCATGTAAGTTCTCCATCAGTATCTTTGGATGTATTGGCACAAATCTTTTTCGACTCGCGTTTAGGCTGCACCTCGTCTGACTGGAACCCGAGTGGCATATACACAATCAGCTACGATAGTTAGACCCACCTGTGAGCTACAAAAGTTCTACTATAATCAATAGAAAAGATATATTCCCATCCTAGCCATTACTAGAACACTGAGAACGTCAGCTTCAATCTACAACCGTATCAACACACTACCTCCCGTCGACGACTTCACAGAACCACAATGGCTCGATTACTTGCACAACGTCTCACATTCTGCCTCCCAAAGTCCTAGAATTCTAACCGAACTAAACACCAAGAACCCCGAGGCTGGCATCTTCGACGCAGCAAACCGCATGGAACGAGCATATGCGCTGATATTCCAATTGTTCCTCTATATGAGCCGGCCGCAGCCGGAATCGTCGCCCGAGCATTGGCTCCAGGTATTTTTTGACCTCTGAGTGTTTGTTGCAAAAATTCAATAACCTCACGATAGACGTTCGAAACAATCCCTTCGTCGGACGGAGAAGAGCTCCACCTAGCCCGGCTTTGCGCCATCCATATTGTCAAAACTATCGTCTGGGAATTGGACAGCATCCCACAAAACGATTCTCAACGTACGAAATACCCAAACGTATTCGAAGACGCACGGGGTCTATCTCTTTTATCCTCAACCTATCTCGAAGGTATAAACAACACCGTTAACTCTCTCACTATCCACACCATCTAGCTAACGCAAGCACACAGGTCACGAAGGCGTCCCACCCCAATGGTCTCTCTTCTGGTCCGAAGCTCAGCCCGCACTCCTCGCGCTCGGGATGGACCTAGGAGACGCAGGATACGTTATCCAAACCCGTGAACCCGACGCTGACTCCGACGCGCAAGGACTCACGCGTGAACAGGGGTTCAAGGGGGTAGATTTGACGGGTACTGCTGGTCCTCAAGTGCGCGGGGCTCCGAATGTTTTAGAGACCTCTCAGCCTGATGGGACTGTCCCAGATCGAATCGAGATGGAGTTCCGTGGGGACGAGAAGGAGACGCCGGATCAGGCAGAGTATTGGTCGAAAAATCCCAAGAAAGGTGGTTTCTTCTAGTTGCTGTAGAATTCATGAGTAGTAGGCACCTTAGGCACCTTGAGCAAATATACAAACCTAGCTTAGGGTGTATCAACTCAGCCAAAATCAGAGCGAGCAATATCAGACTATATGCACTCTCCAAAACAAGCCTAGAGCTCAACAATCATAACAGGTCAACACAAAATCACACACATTCTCCAAGTCCCCATATAGTACCTTGACATACAACACAAAAACGATGCGACAAAAAGAAAAACCAAGCGGGAAAGTTGAAAAGAAAAACAAATATTGGCGGGTTGCGATGAGAGGAGGAAGAAAAATGCGATGAGAGGAATGGGTTGTAAATACTTGCGCGTGAGCTCCCCATGTATGCTATACTAACGAGCTCTAATCATCTACGATTCAGTCTAGAACTTCCACTCTTCGTCGACTTCCATAGCCCATGGGACTAAGAGTAAAGAACGTCAGTGGTAGTGTTACCCAATAGTTCGTTGGAAACTTACATTTGTTGAGGAGAGTCTTAGCAAAGAGCTTCTCGATGGGAACACCATGCTTCTTGCACCAAGCAGACGTGATCCTACCCCAAACAAATTAACACCAAAACACACACCATCCCCTCAACAAAACTTACCTAGGATCCAAGTAGTTGATTTTACTACACAAAACCCAATAACGATTAAACTCAAGTTCGAGGCAGCTAACCCAAATTACATACCTCGTACCAAGAGCAACCTCCTTCCCCTCCTCCTTATCCTGCATCTTAAACTTAAACATCTTAATCTTCTCATCCAACTTTCCAACCGACTCGACAATCTTCTCAGCCGTACGTCCCTTGGGAACCAACGCCTCGCCTGTGCCACGCTCTTGAGCAAGTCGATCGTACTCGGCGTTGATATCGTCGATCTTCTCCTCGAGCGCGCTCTCTTTTTCCTCCTTTTCGCCCTTTTCGACTCGTTTTTCGTTGTCTTTTTCGAATTTTTTGCGAGCTTTTTGGATCTCTTCTTCGCGTTTGGCGTCTTCCCAACGCTCGATAAACTCGTCGTCTAGGTCAGACTCGAGTTCGTCCAGCTCTGGGTGCTTCTTCTTGTATTTCTTGTCCAGCGTGAAGAGCGAATGGCGGAGCTTCATACGGTTGTACTTGAGACCTTTCAACTATATCATCACCACACATTAGCACACATGAACAACCACTAAACATACGGGATAGACTAACCTGGTCCCCAAGCTTACCCATACTCGCATCATGGTTCTTGCTCACGCTCTTTTGATGGTTACACAAGATAGCCACCATACGGTTCGCACGATTATATGCAGCGAGCTTCTGCGTAATGTCCGCGTCCTCGGGCGTGTTCTCATCGAGCTGCTTCTGGAACGTGATCGATGCGTTGTAGGTACGGAACACCTTTGCAGAAAGTCCCTTCATATACGACGTCAAGTGTTTGTTAAGTCCACCAGTCTAACACAACTTATCATCAGCCCTCCACACACTCTAAACAATGACAAGAAGCTCACCGACACACGATCAAACAACGCATCTCCCTCTCCCTTACCATCGCCCTTGAAGATCCGGATGTTCTTGAAAATCTGCGGCTCGACTTCGACAACATTGTAATACCGGATCGAGTCCTTGCCCAAAAAGTCAAAGATAAGCTTATTAGGAGGCTCGAGCATAACGTGTTCGTAGCGCAAGGAGCAACAGCCGACGGTGTCGGCCTCTTCTTCGCCCTTTTCGTTACCAGCTCGGAGCGCGAGTCGATCGATAAAGTACATGGCCGTCGCGCGCTGTCGGTCCGCGCTAACCTTGTTCTTCAGATCCCGCGTGTAATCCTCTCGTATACGGTCGACATGTTTCTACAACAAAAAGCTTAGCTACTTGCTTCGTGAAAAGAAAAGACGAGAACAAACCTTAAGCTCCCGCGCCTTTTCAAACTTTTGCATATCGCTCTGACCCTTGAGCGAGCTCCCAGCAGCCAAAAAGACATACTTGAAGTTGCCATTGATATTCTCCTTCCAGCTCGCGAGCCACGTCACAGTCTGGTCGTGCTGCACCTTGGCCCACTTGCCGGGAATGTTCGGCACCGGTATGTCGGAGTTGGGGCCAATGTTGATCGTGACGTCCTCGGGGCGTAGACGATGCTGAACATCCATCCCTTGGCAATCAGCAATCGGAGAGAGTGGAGCGGGGGACGGGTCACGCACCTTGTGCTTCCCTTTTTTGGGATGCTTACCGCGCCCTCTGAACAGACCCGGAGGTTCGATGCGGAAGTTGCCAACCTTTTCGGGGCGGCCGTCCATGAGACAGGTCGTGTATTTTTCTTCAGCCTTGTCTTTTGCCTCTTTTGCCGCCTTTTTCTCGGCCGTAGTCATCGCTTTCTTCTTGGCCTTTTCGGCCTCGAAGTGTTCGAGCATGGGTCGGAAGTCGCACTTGTCAAAGTCGTTGATGACAACACCGTTTTTCTAAAGATAGAGATAAGTCAGAAGTCAAGTTGAAGATGAGAGTATGGTATGAGATGGAAAAGGAAAAGTGAGGCACGATAATTAAAAGTGTCGATCGACGACTCACAGGTGGATGCTTCTTCATTACGAGTTGCCAGTCTTGGAAAAAGTTAGACTGGAAGACCTCATCGGCTGCGTGCTCGGTCTCGAGTAGCGCTGCGAACCAGCCGGCAAGCTCCTCGGACTCGGGCGGCAGATCGACAGACTTGCCTATATGCATGTTGTCGACTAAGTAAACCATGACAGGATAGGACAATGAGGAACAACAGACCGTCGTACTTCATCTTGACACTCTTTGGTAAAGGCTCGTAAGGGGGAGGGAATAATACACCTGCGTGTTCGAGCGTAGTCCACTTGGAGGTGCCGTCACCCATCGCCTCGGCCTCCCACCTATTTGCCGACAGTCAAGGCAACGAAGGTACAGCAAACAAGAGAGGACATACCACTTGAACCGTTCAGCTTCCTCCTCTTCCTCCTTTTGCTTCTTGAGAGCGCGAGCACTCTTGACTGGAGTGCCGTCCGCCTCCTTCTTCGCCTTACCCTTGCCTTTAGCAGCCTTGGGCTTAACGTCCTCCTCTTCCTCCTTCTTGACAGGCTTGCCGTTCTTCTTGGAAGTAGTCTTGCGCAGGGGTACGTCGTCCTCAGACTCAGCCTCGTCCTCGGACTCTTGCTTGACCTTCCTGCGGGCAGCAGGCTTCTTCTTGGTCTGGGACAGGGGAACATCGTCTTCAGACTCGGACACGGATACCTCTTCTTCGCCACTGTCGTCGTCCCGGCGAAGCTGACTGAGAGGAACGTCTTCGTCGGAAGCCTCGCTCTCCTCGTCACTCTCCTTCTTGACCGGAACCGCCTTAGTTTTCATGCGAGAAGAAACGGAGCGGGGCTTTTTGCTGGAGCTAGCGTTACCGTTAGAGGTGGCGGCGTTCTTGATGCGCTTGCCGAGGGGCTCGTCGTCGTCGCTGCTGGCGTCGCGCATGTCGAC
>WSTJ01001639.1:0-11553 GCA_019623705.1 Ceratobasidium sp. 428 | reverse complement strand
TCGTAGTATCAAGGTTGAATCCAAATGTGGAACGGACGAGCGGGTCGGTTCATAGAGGAATCGAGCGGCCGAGCGGGCGAAGCGGGATCCGAGACTGGAGGCTGTCATACGTCGACGACCGGATGTTGATCAGATGCACAAACAAGCAGCAGTAGCGATAATAGATTTCGCGTTGGGTTGATACAGATAGCCAGTCCGTAGCATAAACCAGCCATTTCGCGTTTCGCAGTCCGAGTGAAAGATAGAGTCGAACAGAATATCATCGGATGGTCAGGTAGAGTGGTATTCGAAACAAGGAACGCGGATCGAGGCTTGATACGGGAAGGTACATCGGCGGAGGAGAAGACGAGGTTGCATTGGACGGAAGTGGTGTCGTCCACAATCCAGAAATGCGCCAGAATCTTTGTCCGGTCTGATGGCCAAAACCTTGGAATAGTCCGTCACAGTAGACGAGCTGCCCGCCCACAGATCTCCGGTCCCCGCTCGCAAAACGGCCCCAAGAACTTTGACCGTATTCTTCTTGAACTGCATGCCCCAGGGCTCGGCGGTATTCTTGCAACTAGAGGCTGGCCACCTCAGCGAATCGCGAATGGCTATACCGTATCGCCAAAATCCTCCATTAGTACAAGGCGTGTGGAGGTTGGTGGAGGCAATTGATGTTTTTTCAGCAACCGGTCCCGCGCTGTCGTGGTCCGTCGGAGGTTATATGACTGATCGAGTCTGGGTAATCTTCCGGGGCTAGTCGGCCATAGACAACGCCACCCCACGACTGGGGTTTCCTACCGGTGACAATAAGAGAACCGTGGTTGCATCGCGGTGATCCTGGGCTAATTGGAACGGCGTTTTAAGCCAACGGGGGGGAAGGGAATATAGAACGATGCCAGATGTCGCAAATGTTCACTGCCTGACGAATTCGGCGTCTGTCGATTGGGTTTCGAGCGACAAAGAATGAGAAGTGACAGGAATGAGGTGGCCAGATGTACGACATCAAAACACGTGGAACTATAGTACTTTGAAGTTCGTTGGCCGGGCTGTGTAAATTTGGTTTGGAAGAGCGGTTACAAGCCAATCAAAGGAATAGTGTCTTGGTTTCGAGAGATGCCGGGGTACAGTGTCGGGTATTGTTGACTGGGTAAGTTAAAAGAATGGTTGTGAGGCTAGAGAACGGTCGCACTGCCTGGTTCACACGAGTGGCTTTGGGTGGTCAAAACAGGGAGTCGGAAACCATAGTCTCGACCGATAATATCGAAGGGTGAGACACAGAGGAGACCGCTGCATAGAACGAAACTCAAGTGCCGCCGCGTTTTGTGTTGCAACCAACTAGAAAATAGCTAGCCACTGAGTACCTCGACGAGCTCCAGATTGACTCACTTCGAGGGTAGCATCGGACGTCCACCCCATTGATATAGCTGTTGCACCGCCTCTGTCGTATAGGTGATACGACTCGAGCGTCGCCTCATAATCTCCTTGGTCGGTGTAAGTCAGCCTCTCGTCGGTCTGGTTGTCAAAAGTTGAGATCACTGCATCAAGTAAGCAAGTAAGCCAGACTGTCGCCGCCAGTGATATTGTGGCGCTGTTCGACGGAAGTGTCCGTCGGGTTCGGTCCACGTTGAGCCGTATGGGGAGAGGTGGTGGACGAGGTCAGCTTAGGTCTAATGATCAACAAAAGCACGTGGTCTGGACACAAGTTGCTTCCATCTTGGTTCCGCTCACCACGCCACCAGCCTGCTTAATACTCCAGCTTCGCCACCCGCCACGAACACACTCTGAGATGAATAGATCGGCAACACTGAAGAACCTGACGCACTATTAGGGATACCCATACAAATGACTCGGGATCAGCGCCAAAATTTCCCCTCTAACCGCGTACTCGATCTACTTAAGACCCTCGTCAGCTATCATGCTCTCTTTGTTATACTTAGATCCACATATTTGATATTGCTCGACAATCCTAGCCGGTATCAAAATACTTGCTACCCAATCATGCCCATTTGGACTGAAATCTACGTCTCTTCGATTTATCTCCGTCGCAAGCCTTTTACCGGCCGTTCGACCCCAAGCTACAGGCTGAATTCCAAGAGATACAACTTCATCTCTTTCCTGCTTGTCATTTCCTAACGCTCAGCAAGTCCAACAGTCACGTACGACTAGCTATGTTTGATCATTTCTCATACGCGCTCGATCAGTCAGCCCCACCGAACCGAACTTTTGGAAATCATCCTAGCGCATTGTTTATTATTATAAATCATGTTACCATCATCGGTCAGTGCGCTCGATCAAAGATTGTTTTCCCGCTAACACATCATTGATCGCAAGGTGATATGTATGGCTCACATGTAGTTTGCATCCAGTAAGGCCCGAGGGATTGGTTGCATATAGGGCGAGATAATCAAAGGTTGGCTGATGCAACGGGCTGTGAACCCGTAAGATGATATGATTATCCGCGCACCTCGCTATTCTACTATGTCAGGCTTCAAATCATTTAGCTAAAATACACTCTTTTTGATCACTCGGCACGGTTTGCGTTGAAACCCAGCTTTACTTCCACATCACACACACGGTCTTCAAGCTTTGCCAGCCGGTTGTTGTCCAGTGTGATGCTATTTGAAAGTTAAACTACTATGAGTACGTACTATTATGCTGACTAGACACGCCCGAATCTATACTCAGTCGGACAACCGTGCGGCGCGAGTGTGAGACTAGAATGTCTGAACTGGAGAACAAGCCGGCGAGATTGGTTCTCGTTAGAGGTCGGAAGTTGTAGAGCCGGGGTATGAGAGCGAGTACTACTGATCTCATATAGTCTTCAAAATCTGTCGTTTGGGCAGCAGTCATCATCTCGTTACACCTCCGCGTCAGAAAATCTGAAGTCGGAGACCAAGCGGAAGGTTGTGACGTATAGTCTTCTCTCACGCTAGCTATGTCCGTATATGCGCTGAATCTCGATGTTAGAGGGTCAAAAGAAGAACGTAGGTGACGGCATAACGAACTTGACGTACCTTTCATAAACTGGATTCACCATGATAGTCGCTCTTGTTGGGCGGCAGAGCCGCCGGATAGAGGTTGCTTACGTGTATGCTCCGGCTGTATATAAACTTTATGTATGAATCCGGTTCTGGGGGACTTCTCCTCCCGACCATTGTTTCTTGTTCATCGCAGTCGCGTGGTCGTGACGCTCTTGACCTCACGCATTAGCTCTCGTTCCATACTTTTAGTGTATCGCGGAGTTGCGAACATCATGCTGAGAAACTCGGTACTATTCCATCCGGAAGCCTAAGTACAAGTTATCATTATTAAGACTGTAGACCATCAAAAAACCTGCGTACATCAGGTAAAGGATCACATAAGCAACTAAACCCCTTATAACATTGGGCGGATTCCCCAGGAGGTAGTTCAATTAGTGGCAATGCGAGTTCTAGATCATGAAAGCAAGGTCGCTCGAATAGGTGTGGTGAATTGAATATAGACCGTGGCGGCGCCATGACAGACATTGTCTACTGACAGCCGGGAAAAACAAGGCCGAATCGTGATAACAGGGAGATTTCTCAGAAAGCTCTATTCTGCCACCAATACAAAGCATCTGGATATCTGTTCCAAGTATACACCTATTCTCGCCCTTACACGATCATCGTGCTGCGGCCTCCGGAGCAGACTGCTTCTGCTTCAGGCGGGTCAAGGGAGAGAAATTTCACATCGCCTTCAGCGTTGATGCTTGAGTCGTCGTGAACTGGTAGGTAAACGTCAGCTATGAGTACCGAATATTACGCTCAAAATCGTGAATAATCAAGAGGATGAACACACTGTTCTAAATGATATAATAGCCTCTCATCCGGCGCTAAACACCCATTCGGTCCGAAATGCTCCTAACATCGCTGAATAGCAGATGTACAAGGCCGACCGCGGCATATGAAATTTTCGACAGCATCGTCTTTAGTTGTTGGCTCGGCATCAATGCGTTAATATTTTTCAGCCGGGTACGTACCCGGCAAACCTCCTGTAGCGCATGGCGCCCGGTGGAATCTCGCATCGGGTAAATATCTGTCAAGATGTCGCACGGTGGTCGGCTGGACGGCCGGATGGCGGAAAACCCTCTGTTGGGTAGGTGCGTATGCTCCTATTTCAAGTCTGCCGACTATCTGATAATTTTAGGCCGATTTATAGCTGTCTAATACTTCCAAACCGATGCGTAACCACACTTTCTAATTGTTTTCTGGCCGTACGATGATAGCATATATACACATGGGGGCTCTCAAACCCGGTTGTGGGACACAATTGATTGAATGTAACTACTAGACATAGAATAGCTGCTGGCATCAAAGCGATCTGGTAGGAAACTTGAAGAGGGTAATGTATGAAGTACGTCCATGTGGAAAGAATAGGGGACGCATGGTCAGGAACAGCTACGTACATCAGGCCAGTTCAGCGTTTTTGGCATAACTGAGTCGCTTCATGAACTGATCTTCCAGCTCGCGCTGGTATTCAATTGCCTCGTGGCGCTCGGCGGTCTGTGCAGGCCGGTCGATATTTGATACGATCGTAACCTGGGTCTCTCCCGGCTGAAGTGTATGCCAATGTTAGTTGCGCGTTTGGTCTAAAATAAACTGGATGAAGCTTACTTGGCGCAAGATCTGTTTGCATGGGGCTTGCACCGGCAAGTTTGGCTGGACTTGCTCGGGCATCGGTTGGGCCCATGGCTGACTAGGGAGAATCTGGTTACCGTACTGAGCAGAAGTAGTATGGTGAGATAATCATGTGGACGAGAGACGAGATCAACCCGCAAAGTGCCGTGTTGGGACTTACCCGATTCAGGATCCAGGGTGCTCTCTGATCTGAGACGGATGAGTGCACCAGGGTGTAAGTGGGGATGTGTGGTTGGGTAGACAGGGCATAAGTATGAATCACAGGAGAGGACTGAGAGACAGCAATGTTCAGCATGTCGAGCTGCAGAGTCACGTCACGCAGGTTGTGGTTGGGAGGGGTGAATTGCGGATGGTGAGGACAAGACTGCATGGCCGGATGTTCTGGAGGGGAGACTCGTAAGCCACGAGCATTAAATAGAACGGAAATGAATTGTGGAGACCCAAGGTTTTGGAACAGAACTGAATGGGTATTAGCGTGGGTTTAATCTAGCCAAAGCAGGCACGAGGGGTCATGTGCCAAATCTTTGGATTCGGCTAGATCTTGCCATCGTAAGTAGCCGCTGCGTTGAACAAATCGTGCTACAGTAGCTAATATGGGCCGATCACGGCAGTATTATGGTCAGCTCTAGCTGTTGTTAGACTCAGTTGTATCTGACCTTTGGGCTGCTTTAATCAACGGTGTGTAGCAGCGGGCATGTTTGGTTAGTATTGTGAAAACCTCAGGTTGCACCAGAGCTCAAGTTATCTATAGACTTGATTGACGTATATAATTGATATAATTGATTGTTCGCCGCGTCGTTTCTCTTTGTTCCTCCACACAGAGTTCCTTCAAATATGCACCTGTTTCAGCACCATTAATATCATGGTACGTCCCGACCCCCAAACCTGACGAATAATATGCGTCTCACACGCCGACCTGACGCTGACCTTACGCTGATAATATTCGCGTCCCCGACGATGACCTTACATGGTGGTCGGGGTCGTTCCCATCATCATATCCGCGTCAGCGCCGTGCGTGTCGTACACTATACCGCCTAACATCGTGTATATAGCTGCGTCCTCGAATAATATCACCGCGTGTATACTGATAATGATATTTGTGTGAGCATGTCGCCTGTTATCACTCACTAACATTACCTTCTGTCGGGCGGGTAGATGGTATGGGTGGTGGTCAGGAGCACGTAGATTATATAGCTAATAATATCATCCGGCACTGTATGATATTATCACATGTGTCGCGACGTATCACGCTCCCGCGATAACATTATCTAAGCGCCAGAGCTATGATGTTGTATAGGACCGAACCCGATGGGCGGCCCGGGCGATGCATCTCGGGGGAAAACATCATTATATGCGCGGGGATAATATTATCCCCGCGTATGGTATCGAGCGCTTGCTTCAACGACCAATGCTGAAAATATCATATAAGCGTCGGGTGATGATATTATATAGATCCGGATCTGATGTATGGTCTGGGCGATGCGTATCAGAGGATAACATCATTATATGCGTGGGGAAAACATCGTCCCTGCGTATGTTGTCCGGCATAGTACGTGTGTAGATAGCAGCACCAATTACTAAATGTGTATACACAACGTAGACAAAAACCTAATAACACGTTGGCGTGTGTAGGGATAATATCATTATGCCCCACGGTCCTGCGTGCGCGCACGGAAATTATCATTCTAAGGTATGTATTGCCTTCTATACGGTTTGCGCTTACACTACCAGCAGATAACATTATTGTATGCACGGGGATAATATCATCCTCGCGTGTGTTACCGAGCGCATACTTCAACGACCTTTGCTGAAAACATCATTTGGGCGTCAGGTTAATGATAATATATAGGCTCAAATATGGTCTGGCGATGCGTATCAGAGGAGAACATTATTGTATGCGCGGGGAAAACATCATCCCCGCGTATATTGCCCAGCGTACGTGTGTAGATAGCAGCGATGCGTACTAAACAAATGTACGTATAGTCGACAGAAAGCCAATAACACGTTGGCGCGTGCATGGATGATATTACTGTGCCCTACAGTCCTGCGCGCGCACGGAAATTATCATTTTAAGGTGTGTATTACCTACTAGATGGTCTGTGCTTGCGCTATCAGCGGATAATATTATTATATGCGCAGGGACAACATCATCCTTGCGCGTATCATCGGGTGTGCGTGTCTTGATTACAGGTACCGACTACATCTACGGACAGCATACACAGAGCTAATAGGCTGACAATCACACGAAAACCTCAAGGGATATCATCAGATTACGCCCGGGGACCGGTATTAGCGGTATGATATTAGAGGTAGGACGAGTACTGATACATATGCCATCATGTGTAGCGATAATATCATCGCATGAGCCTCTTGAAGCCTGCGGAAATCATCATCCTATGGGGTATATTAGTGGCCAAACGAACCAGGCTTATGCTATCAGCAGCTAGCACCAGTATACGCGTGGGAATGACAATATCTTGAGGGTGGTACGTTCTATGTTTGACTCATATTATCATTATAGATGTTGCGCAGGTCGGCTAACGCGTGTCTGATATTATGGTCAGTATCTTCATCTACGAGTACGGGGCTCTTGCTCACACCCGAATGATATTCTGTGTGTGAGGATAATGTCGGCTCTGCATGTGTCGCCGAACGAGTTTTTCAGCTACTCTGTCGGTATACATACCGTAACCAGGCGAACGATATACTCGGAGGTATCCCGCCAACTGATGCTTGGCGTTCGGATCCGAGTTTTTCTTGACTTCGCCTACCGAGCTCAGGTTTTGCCAATCGGTACCGACAGAATTGTAGTCTCTACGAGCTAGCGATCTAGTTAGCATGCGTATTCGCAATACAAATTCTACACTAACCAATAAGCTTTTGAAGCTCAACAGCGTTCTCCCAGGCTGCGATGATATCAGGCTTTTGAGCATGACGAGGCTTGACGTTTTTGACCACGTGCAAGTGGCTAGAGCGGAAGACACGAGCCAGCAAGTTATCTTTGCGAAGGGAGTCAAAAACACGCTTGCTCATCGAGTTCAAGAGTGACAGGAGGGGAGCCGAGCCTGAGTAGAGTGTTTCTTTATCCCTTGACCCAGCAAGCTCAGAGATAGAACTCCAAAGATTGATTAGGTCGACGGTCCATTCCGTTGGTAGGTCGAGTGAAGCAGCATTTAGATAGTTTTTAAGAAAATCTTTGCGCGTCACAGTAGAAACTTGTGCGAGGTCTTTAGACTGTTTTTCAGCTTCTTTTACAGTCATATCGTCCGTCAAATTCACGCCCTGTTTGATTGGGCTAGAGGTCCAGCTCGTAGAGGAAGCCGTTGGAGCAGTTTTTGATAAGTCAGTGAATGGTGTGATCGTGTTGATCACGTGAAGTCCATGATTGCGACCCCGTGATATTGACCAAATATTGGCTCTTGAGCAGTCATCAAACTCGAGGAGCGTCACATTCTGCGACACCCGCCTTACTCGGGGAGAGTGGGTCGCATTAATACAATCACTACTATATGTACTAGTATACATAATCTATATGGCAACTAAAATTCATTCTGGCAGGGATTCCTCTTTAGTCATGCTGTTCCATTCAACGTATGGCCCACGTCTCGCTCGCACTCCTACTTCTGATGCTATCGCGCCGAGCCCGCTTGCGTACAAAATTAAACTTTGACCACTCAGGATATGAGCGATACCGGCACTGGTGGGTCCCGCTCTCTCACCTCGTTCACACCCTGTCTTGCTACTGGCTACCTAGGTCCGCCACGCAACAAGTAGCCCTCGATGCGATAGACAAGGACCCAACTGAGCTTTTTGCAATTGTATGCTACTCAGGGCGAGACCTTCACAATCTCATCGGCTATCTGTTTATCAAATCTCAAACCTCATGTCACATCATTCTCTCCCGCCGCCAGATCCACGGGCCATTTAACTGCACCCTCCAAAACTGTTCTCAAGTAAGCACTTTATTCCTGCTTTGAAACACCTAACAACAGTCCTCATCGTACAATCCTGATGCACAACGGTCCCGGAAGATTCTCAATCTCATAGCCCTCCCTGGCCTGCGCCCGCTATTTGGCTTCCCATCTCGACCCAATGCTCAAAGCAAAAGCCAATCCCAGTAACCACGCCGTTACTTCAAGATAGTACTCATCCGAGAGATGTGATGCTGGCAGGGGTTCGGGCCGCCGATGTAGCGGGTGGCTCCCAAAATCTCCTCGGGTCGAGCCGTCTTCATATCCACTCCAAAACATAACTGGACACCCAAACACGAGTCGAAGTCCGAACCCACCGTTACTCCTCTACCGAAATGATATCAAGGACCACTACCATAAGACCGAGCGTTGACAGAGTTGGCGCCGCCTAGGGATACTCATCAACCCTTGACGTGTGGGAAAGGCGGGGTAGTGCTCAAGCGACGAGTCCGAGGGCGGGCTGGGCGTGGGCGGAGACTAATGGTATAAGTAGAGTGGAGTAGCGAGAAGAGGGACTTCATGTTTTATAACGCCGAAGTATATAACTCTTTGCCGCTTAGCTAGAAAAAAACTGTGGAAAGCAATGGAGTTAGAATTGTACGGTCGATTATCCGGGTCACGACGTATCAATTGTATCAGTCCAATACTGTATCGCTTGGGCAAGGAACTGCACAGCAATCCCATGAACTGGAACTGTAGCTTTGAAACACCTTACATCCAAGGTTAGTCTACTTCGCTTGTCGTTAAAGAGTGGGGTATATGCGCCACTGTACCAGATTAGAAGAGCCCAAGGGGTATAGGCAGCAAGTTAAACATTTGAGCGAAGGAAAACGCAGGATTGCACCGCTGAAAGGCGTGGTTTTTGGATGTGATACTACTCGATTTAGCAAATCGACGAACAGAAATTCCGTTATTCTGCACTGATACCTCAGCCAGGTTTTTCTTCCTCGTTCTTACGGGCCTATTCCTGTCACATGGTTATTGTGTGCGGCGTGCTTTGACAGACCACGTGATCATTGGGTGGCTGTAAGCAGTGCAATTCAAGGCATTATCTCTTTGTCACAACGACGCCTCACTAAACCCCTCATCGACTGTGCCCCTACTATGACACGAGTTAAATATCGAACTGGGTACCGAATTGTGATATCAAGACTTGCCAAACCTGCTGGAACCGGTGCGCGCCAATGTTTGCCACATCCCAGGCCCCAGGGCCAATCCCTCCGAACGCAAGGGAAGGATGGACCCAAAAGTACAAGCGTATGGTACGGGAAGCTATTGATAGCCCAGGTGAGTAAGACTCCCCACGCTTGCTTCGCTTCACTTACTTCCAATACAAGTCAAGCTACGACTCCTGGCTCCATAGATTTCCTCGCGTTCTGGTATCTATCAACTCAGGACAAATATTTACACCTCACTAGCGATTTATATGTACTACTGCTTAAGCATATGGCATTCAACCCGTCATATTGAGACCTTATATGACAGTTCAACGTCTTGTTCAAGCTGATACATTACTACATGCTGAACCACTGAGCAAATCCGAGTCTTGTATTTTGGGTACATCACATTATACATATAGAATCGGAGTAATAACGGGGCTCGCTCGGACATATCGGCGTAATAAGACAAATGGGGATGAAATAAATATAAGCAGGGCAAAAGTCGGCCGGAATTCGTTGAATAGACCACCAGGCGACAGAGGTTGGTGTCGACGCTAGTCCTCGCAAGGCCGACCACCTAAGCAGCCAGACTGGCTATGTGATTTTTTCTCTATGTATCTATTATCGTGAGCTCCTGAAGAGATTTCATGCTTCCAAAGAAGCATTCTCGAGTCTGGTTCACATGGAGTGCATGCTTAGACTGAAGATTAGGTGGTCGGCTCAACTGTGATTTAAACTCATTGTGTTCACTCATAACATCCGCTTCTTAGCTCCATATGTGTACAACCATTCAGCAGAGTCCGAAGACTGCCGGATTTTATCCGTTTCATTTATATATATACGGACCAGTTTGCTGGTCTAAACGATCATGATTTCACTCGTTTGTTTTTGAGATCAATAACTTTTCTTCACTACGCCGCATATACCTATTCAGCGCCCGCTTAACACTACTTGTGCATCAACTTAATGAGCGATCAGGGACCGGAAACAGTGAGCATTACATCTCATAGCTCATCCTCTTAGCTTACGTCGGGCTGCTACGTACAGTCTGCCGGTGCAATCACAGGGTCGCAAACGCGCAAGGGACAATATCAAAAAAAGAAGCGGGGTAAGTGAGAATCTTACTCGGATATTATCATGACCTAACAAGCCTCCGTAGGTTTTGAGAACGCGAAAAACTTTCTACTATTCGCTAGCCCAGACTCAGAGAAAGATGAAATCGAGAACCTGCCCGGTGAGGAGCTCCTGGCACGGCAGAAAGAACTCGCAAAGCATATACAACTGGACATGAAGGACGGGCGCCCGAGTATTTTCACGTTTGACATCGACAAATTTGCGAAACCCCGGTTGACTCGTGATTCAGGCCGAAGCTATAAAGGCGAGACTATTAATCTGACACCCGACCTCGCGACAACCGAGAGGTACCACACACTGAGGCATGGGCTGAACTATGGCTATCGCAAAAACGACCAAGGTGGTCGAAAACTAGTGTTAGCAGCTCGTTTCACACCATATAGCGCTATGTCACCTGAGGAGATTGAAACTATTCGCCACCTATCTCGCCATTTCCATCGGCAAGGCGAACTTTGTTATGAGAACAACCTAAATGCAGCGCATAAAGAAGCTGGACGCCGTGCGTAATTACCAAGCTCCATGACTTTTACGTCTCTTACCTTTATGTCTTTGTTTAGCCGGGAAGATGTTTTGTCACAACCCTGTACTATCTAAGGTGTGAGCTCGTTCTTAGGTCCGTCGAGGGACTCGGTACGCTTCGCGCTTGTG
>WSTJ01001638.1:0-11599 GCA_019623705.1 Ceratobasidium sp. 428 | reverse complement strand
TGTTTGGGTTATACCCTCCACAAAACCCATCGTAAAAGCACCTGCAGTGTTTGCTCTGTATCTCTGTCAGTCCTGAGCTAAGCAAGCCCAAACAGCTTGCCTAGGCTAGCCAAGACAGCTGACTATGACATATAAGAATATCAGCTTACATAAGCATATAACTTATATACTGAAACACTTGCAGCAGTGTGCTGGATTTTTTACAATGAGTTTTGTGGCATACTGTAGACTCTTGCAAGGGTTGCAGTGCATCTGAGCCTCAGAGCAGTCCCCTCTCTGAACAGACAACAGACGTCTGGAATTTCCTCCGCAAGCAGTTGGATACTGCATGAGAGAAGCATGTCTGCCATGCACCTGTCCCCATTGCCAAAAAGGCTTACCTGTTCTTTTCTGGTGGAGATCTACGAGATGTTCTGGAGGTGTGTCAACAGGGCCACAACAATGGTTTTTTACCTGCTGAATATGGCATTGGGCCACGTGAGTGGAACAGAGGGATTCATCCAGCTGAGCACTAAATTGGGACAGACTGTAAACTTGATCCCACCCTATTCATACTGCTCCCTCACAAAGTCTGGTATCCAAGAGCCGTGCAATGGGTAACAGGACTTCATATCATAAACTTCTCCTTGGGTCTAGATGAGTAGTTACCATCACACTTGTAGCACGTCATCACTGGAGTACCAGATATATGAGGCCTGAAACCTAAACTTGGGTCTTCCATTCCTTGCAGTCTTGAGAGTCAGCACAAGCCCCAGAGTTCAGATAAAAAGCAAAAGTCTAAAACATCCTCATGTCTAAACACATCACATCTGAGTCAAATACTGACCAACTACAACCAATATACTGTACCCACATGTGACCAGGTGTTGCTACATGAGCTTATGTACTCTTTTTCAAGAGGGAACCAGAGCGCTGACATGTCAGAAAACTTGGACAAAATTCCAGACCACAGAAGGTGAAAGTTCAGCAAGCCAAACAGCCTTGTCATATGACTGCTAACGCACAGTGATGGAAGACATGGTTGTCATGATCCTCAGATCAAAACATCAATCTCCTCTTGCCCCTCTCTCATGTGTTGCATCCCCTTGCTTGTCTGCCTTTTGGCTTAGCCTTTGCTGCTTATGTTGCTTAGTTCTTGCCTGTATGCCTTGTGTTCCATCTTGCTTGTCTGCTGTTGCTTAGTACGCTTGTAAAAGCAACGCCTGGATGTGTATGTTCTCTGCCTTGCTTGCATCCTGCTTAGCTACCACCCAGTTGGTGTCTACAATGCATGAACACTATGAATCGTTTTGGTTGCTCCCAAGAACAAACACCTTGTCCTTTCACCCTTCCTCACTGTGTTGAACAATCTTTGAGAAATTTGGAGTTGTCGGGACTCAAAACTACATCCACAAGTTTACTTCCTGACAGGTTGTGACAGCAGTAGAGGCAGATGTACACTTGTGTAGACTACCAACTTAGCATAAACAAGACCATGATGCAGGTGCATATAGGTGTATACAAACAATACAGAGACCAAAACAGGTGTTGCTAGCGCCTCAGTGCTTGTACCCAAAACACATTGCACAAAGATAGGAATTTTGGTGCATTCACCAGCTCCACACTGCAATGGCTGGCAGGAACAGACAGTTTCTGGATGAAAAAGAAGTGCATTCAGAGTGTTCATGCCAGGCTGAGATCATGTTATGTTACATAAATGATAACCAATATTTGTCTGTTAAGGGAGTCTCATGACTTGACACACTTCCAACAATATATCTCAGCTTTAATATCTTTTTCAGAAACACTCTCCTTTTATGGAACATTTGTTTTATGACCAATCACTTACTTAATCTCTCATATTTCATAATAACCTTTATCTATATCACGTGTTCTAGAATGTTCCAGAAGTCTGACTAATCCTTCTCATTTCATATCTGATATCAAATTAGTTATGACTTGTTCTTTGTACACGTAGATACAAGGCTGTGCATCTCGCTGTATATAACCCAGGTCAAGTTTGAGGTTACAGACCAAGAACTTGACCTCCTCGTCAATTCTATTCTCCTCTACCTCATTCCTCTAAGTCACTGTCCATCAGGGACATACTTCTGACTTAGTTGCATCTTCATCACCATCACTTAGAGGGGTCTTGACAGGGAGCTTGGGTGTTGATCAGTGCTGGACAATGGACAACCCACTAAATAGTCATCACGTTGAGAGGGCATGCACAGCAGACAATGCTTAGTCACATACAGGTGCAGTAGATCATATACTTGTGTTTCTGGACCAGACCTCAACCTCAATTTCTTTTTTTTACAGTTTTTTATCAGAAATGAAGGTTTTGTTGTTGAAAGCTGCATCTCAAGCTATGGCTGTCATGACTTGACACACTTCCACAAATATAATCAGGATCTTATGATATTTTTCTGATACACTTTCCTTTTATAGAACAGTGTCATATGCTTACTCATTGTCTTTGTAATCTTTGTCATCAGGGTTGCTTAGTCAGAAATTATGTTGTCACAGAATGTTCCAGAAGCATCACATCTCATATCAAATGCATGTATGACTCGGTTTGCTTCTCAGTTTGTACACATAAATATGTGGTTGTGTTTCCTGGTGTATATAACCAAGGGCATGTTTGAGGCCACAGACCAGGAGCTTGACCTCCTCATCAATTATAGTTCTTTCTTACATTTGTTGGTCACTGGGCTATCAGTCACCTATACCCTTCACTCTTATAGCACCTACCTTGAGAGAGCTCTGACAATGGCTGCTATCACAACCTGTTTGAGGACTATGTACTAAGGGTGACAAGTGACTAATTAAGGCGCTTAACAGCCTTACTTAAGATCTGATGTGTGGCAATAGTCCCTTTGGACTTGTGCCTTGATGATTGGTGCTAGGTTGGACCCTTGTGGTCTTGTGGCGATATGGCCCTTAGTGTCTCGTATGTCCCTTGTGGACTGTATGGGGTGGCAATCCAAGGTACTTAGACGGCGCTTGTTAGCTAAGTACTGAAAGTGAGTCTTATACTCTAGTCAATTGACTAAGTGGCTCCAAGTGTTGTTCGCAAGTCTCACACTCTAGTCGATTGACTAACTAGCTTGGAGGCGTCTTAAGATCGCAAAGTCGCTGGCCCAATCTCAATGTAAAGTCTCTGACTAGTGAAAGTCAAGACAACTTTCTAGTGGCTTGCGTTTATGTAAAGTAAAGTGTTTAAGATGGGATAGTATTTGATGAGTATTGACAAGGTAAAGCAAGCTGGGGTTTCCAGGCTGGCTGCCAGGCCTTATATACTGTATCTACATGGTCTGTGCATATGGGAGTTGTACATCGTGGACAAAGCAGTACATAAGGGAAGTGGGTGTCTTACGATGAGTCGACCAATCAGGAAGGAGTGACTAAGAAGGAAGAGTACTGCGGTCAACTGTGCAAGGCGGTGATCAACTGTGCAAGGCTGCAGAGTGAATGGCGCTTATGGAAGGTGCCATTCAGGGCAGTGTGGCTTAAGTAAAGAGTGAGCCACGAGAAAAAGATAGGGGGCCATGGCTAAGGTCACAACAGCTGCCACTCAGTGTGAGTTGAATATGCCTATTCCTGTCCAGCAACTTTCTATACCACCTCAGCATCTCATTGGCCACGCTACAGTGACAAACAGCTGGGCTCACAGGATGGAGGGGATAAGCTCTCCTTTCCTTGAGCATGCTCCAGAACTGTTTCTCTTAGTGAGTCCCAGCTCTACACAAGCTACTGTCTTGCTGATGTGCAGTGCCTTGTATGAGGAGCATATCTATAGAATACCTGCAGAAAATATGGGTCAACTGCCTTGCTTTATCACACTAGTCTCACGTCCCACCTGGCTTTGAGAGGGCTGAAGATCAGCTGATAGCCCATGACACCCCAGACTACCCTTTTGTGTGGCTTTCCAGTTTTGCTTTGGCCACCAACGTGATCTCTTGAATTGGGCTATAAATGCAGCACAAAAGATTGTTAACCTCCCTCGTCCAAGCCTTACACCTTTAGACTACACTCATCTTAATGCCAAAATTTTTTGTCTTGTTACTGAGAAAATCTGTTGTCTGACTGCTTGTTGCCTATGGTTTGCTGCCGCTCTACCTCAATTTTTCACCAAGCATTCCAAGGCACACAAGTCAGAGTACTCAGCTATCCAATGCATGACTGCATGGATGATGGTGTCAAGTGAACTTGCTCTCTGCTTGGTGAAGGAACCACCCATCTCCAAACTTGAAACTGTCAAAAAAATGGAGAACCAGACAGGTGAGGCAGCTGGAATGTCCAAGATGCATGAGATGTGGGCCACACTTCTTCTCACAGATCTTAAGACCTCACTCACTGGCCAGGATAACAGGCTGAAGAAGGAGACAATTGGAAGAATATACACCAATTCAATGCCCCCTTTTATGATTTTGAGGCCATTATACTTTTCTCCAATCCTTGTTCTTCACTCTTCCCTACTGCCCACTAACATATAACCTTTCTCCTTATTCTTTAGATACTAAAATTCATACATCAAAGACTAAACCCTTTGTGCTGGGATACTCACTTGTTGTCCTTACAGTCTCTTGCACCATGCCATACACAGCATCCCTCTTCAATTCTTTTGTATATCTCCAACATAATATCATCATGTGACATGCATCATGCCAGTCAAATGAAACCCTCAGATATGTGATTTGCTGTATAACCAAATGAACGCATAGGCAATCATGATAGTCTGAAATGTATGTATTTGGATGCCTCTGTGGGCTATATGCTCTGCTAAGTTTGCACATCATATTCTTCAGTAAACATGTCAATGCATATATGCAATATGAGCTCATAGTGTGTGTTTGCATATATGTGTATGCACACAATGATACACATATATGGTGCTCTGATGTCAAATGTACTCATTCATGCATTTGCACATTACCTACATAGCATATTGGCACACTTAAGCCAGTGTGCATGTGTGATAGCAGAGTAGTGTTTGGTGTTGCTTATATATAAAACATGGTGCATACGAAATGGGATGCATATCCACCTGTAACATCTTATGTGTATTTGTGTGCCAATTCATCTTCATGGTGTTATGAGATAGCTACCTTATGAGGTCTGAGCTAAGACTTGACCAAACTAAACACACCTGGCAAGTATTTATAGGAATATAGAAATTTAATCAACATCCATTGGGGCAGAACTCACTAGGATAGATAGTTGCCCATATCTGAGTGCAGCCACCTGGCACAGCCACGGCTTATAAAACCGCTGTACCTGGCGCTTGCAGGCCTGCAACACACCCCAGACACCCCATTCTGGGTTCAACATATGTTCCTGCCGGTTATTATGCATAGATATTAGCAAAAACCATCCCCCTTGGGTACCGCTCACCATCTGCTGCCAGTGGTTGCAAAATGACATTGATTCTATATTGGGACACTATAGGAATAGTTGTGGTGACTTTCTGAGGCATTCCAACATTGGAAATGGCTTGCTTAGCCCTGAGTCATGTGACTTTGTCTTCCATCAAAACAACTTAGCAGTTCTACCCAGCCCAAGACATCGATGCCTGCGGCAGGTAGAGTTTGTGCCCAACAGATGGGACATGTAGGAAAGGTTGCTGAGAGTGTTTCACCTTTGACCCCAGATAATGGTAAAAGGTGAAACATGTGGGAACAGGAACTGTTTGGCCAATACCTACTTATCCTAAAGTGGAACAAGACCTCCAACATGTGTCATCCTGACACACGGGATTTGTTGACACTGAGTGAGTGCACTTTGTTTGAATGTATATAGTATAGCTTCGCCAGGGTATATAATACCCTCGGCAAGATCTGTTTAATGCATCTGTCCAAGCTCCTCAAGGATAGGCGATAATAGAGGTAAAGGGTATGAGCACAAGATGGCTTAGTGACCAGAGGATATAAAAGGAACTGTGTATTGACGAGGATGTCAAGTTCTTGGTCTGTCACCTTGATCTTGCCCATGGTTATATACAACTAGAAGCACAGCCTTGTGCCTATGTGTACAAAGAACAAGTCAAAACTAATTTGATATGAGGTCTGAAATAAGAAGGATTAGTCAGACTTCTAGAATATTATGGAACACGTGATAAAGATAGAGGTTATTATGATATATGAGAGCTTAAGTAAGTTATTAGTCATAAGACATATGTTTCATAAAAGGAAAGTGTTTCTGAGAAAGATAGTGAATTGAGACAGCATCCTTCTTTTCAGATATAATTTCTATCTGAGTAATAACACACTCTGCGCTCCAGAGGCAATCTCCCTTATCTGACTTCAGCTGATAAGACAGTAAGCTAACACTATCTCTTACGGTTGATCGCACCCTAGATCAGAGTTCAGTGCCAACCTAAACGCGGTAATAACTCACTGGCATACGTGCAGTCCTGCATTAGTGTATAGCCACCGCTGCTGGTCTGACTAAGGGGCATTCCTTACTAGGAACCTTAGCGCTTACACTAAGTGCAAGATCTACGACTTTAACGCATATATCCTGCACATATATTCACAACTTCCGACAAACTCGTAGTACCATTGGACACACTACGCCTCTGGAAGATTTAGCTATAATTGAAGAGTAAATTCCAGCCATCTCTCCTGTCAGGCGGACCATTAAGGGTTAGCATCTCTTGTGGAATCAATTCCATTAATTCTAACGTCTCTCCGACATTTTCGCACAACCTTTGACACATGGATCCCAAGTCATGTAGAGACACAAGAATATCATGTGTTGACATGTACCATTGGTACATGTTTGACATCACGCCATGTTGCTACAGGTAATGCCCGTCTTATGTGCATCAATGTATGCCTATTGTGGTATATTTTTTTACTTTTTTTTTCACTCAATTTATTTAATGTCGCTGGAAGGAAGCTCCTGATGATACAACTCCACCCTGCACTCTGCCACAACCCATTCCATGTGTCTGATGTGTCCCCTTGGTCTGTTTGTACGTGTTTGCAGCTCACATGGTCATACTTGGATGGTGCCAAACCAGAGGTGCGTGTGGGTCCTGGATGCTGTGCAGTGGCAGTGCCAGCACAGCCCAGCCACTGAAAACCCTGTTCTCCCAGCTAGGTTCAAACCAGCGCATGGTGCACCTTGATCAGGTAAGCAAATGAGCATGCGCTTGCAACAACTGAGCCACCCAGGCCCTATTGTGGTATATCTACACATATGCATATAGCATAAGCATATTGCATATTGCATGTGCATAAACACATAGTTGTATATTGCATATGTGTATCATTGTGCACATACACATATATGCATATGTGTGTGGCAATCAAAGTGTAAGATTAACCATACACACATATACATGTATTGTACACATCATTTTGGCACACACAAGGGTAGTACACAATATAGGTTGTGTGAATTGGTAACACACAGCATTGTAGTTGGAATATTGGCACATGTATTTGTTGCATACTCTGTTCTATGCTGGAAATAAAAACCTGATATCACCCAGAGTTTTTTCAACTTGACCTAGAGAACCAAAACTTGACCAGGAGAACACATATCTTTCACCCGGAGTATTTGTATTTGTCACCTGGAGGTTTCCTATTCTTCACCCAGAGATCTGTTATATTTCACCTTGAGTTCCAGTATCTTCTACCCGGAGTCACTGTGTACACCACCTCGTCACCTGTCTCACATGCTCTGTCAGCCACAGCTGGCTGCCAGAGCTGGAGCATGGGGTGGTGTGCTTTCTGTTGGTCCAAAGTGATGCTCACTGTCAGAATACTGAGGACATAGAATGACTATACACAATCACCCAAAGTGTTGAGATGGGTTATGGGGAGTGATCATGGCAGAGGTATCATTCTGGCCACTGTGGAGTGCAAAAAGGACAAGCCAGCACCTGAGCCATGGCCAGTTGTCAGGGATTGCTGTGCATGACTGTACAGGTGGCAACCTGGAACTGGTTGAATTTGACCCAGAGTTTATGCAGATTGGCTGAACCTCTGTGAGTTGACCACTGACTGCAATAGCAAAAATAGTGTTGAGATCCTGGGTTCTTGAGCTTTGTTTGTGGACAAATAATTGACACACCACTGTTTCACGTCTATGACCTCATTAGGAGCAGACTAAACTTGACCTGGAGTTTTTGTGGATTGGCTGTAACTCTGTGAATTTACAAGTGATGTGGATGATGAAGGTGATTCTGGAGTTTGTGGACATATGATGGACGCATCACTGTCCCTTGTCAATGACTTCACCTGGAGTTGACCAACCTTGACCCAGAGTTTCTGTATATTGGCCATATCTCTGTGAGCTGACAGGTAGTTTTAACAGTGAAGGTGATCTCAGAGTCCTGGATTTCCAGGCCATTTGTGCAGACAAATGATTCAAACATCCATGTCCCATCCCCACAACCTCAGTCAGAGCTGACCAAACCTCACCTGGAGTCTCTGTAGATTGACTGTACTCTAGTTGTCAGCATTGTATTAACATGAAGCACTTTGCCAAGCCGTTTTTGTTAAGAAGAACTGGACTTGTCACATCACAAATTGTTGCAGATATGAAGTGTTACATCTGGATTTACATGAAAATGGCCCATCATGCTAAGGAATCTGGATAGATTGAATCAATAGGTGTGTTATCCACAGTCTTATCACTCCAAGTCCCAGTCCAAATTGGAAATCCAAGTTCAAGATGTAAGTTCCCCGCCTACCCTACCTTTTGTCCTCAAGACTAAACTGTTGATACCACAGGCTCTGTCACGTCAACTGGAAAACCTGGTTCAAATGGTCCCCGCTGAATTTTGTCACACGGCGCAAGCACTGCACTAGTATAACATTGACAACTACGGTATTCCTGTGAATCTGCAAGTGACATGGGTGCTGAAGGCAGTCTCAGAGTCCTGGATTCTGGTCCATGTTCATCAGTTAAAGATTCAAGTATCAATGTCTCATCTCCATTGCTTTGCCTGGAGCTGGACAAACATAACCAGGAGTTTTGATACCTGGTTTTACTCATTATCCCATCATATATGATCTGCAGAGCACAGATCCCATTTCACTGAAGCTAAGTAAACATGAGCACAATCCAAGTAGTCCTATCTCCATCCTTATGAAAACACATCACTACATGCATCAGAGTTACATCATCCACTTCTGAGACTAGTCCACTTCCATATCCACATCACCCTCATCCATGCCTTCATCTTGGCCAAATTTACTCAACTCCAGATCCATGCTCTGCTCCCCCATCCCCCCTTTCATCTTTCCCTGCTGCTCCTTTTCTCCACCTGGCATCAGCTGACTGGCTCCTATGGGCTGATAAACTGCTAGCTGATCATTCCACTGCTCATACAGAATATCCTTCCACTCTACCAGCCTCATTGTCAACTCCTGCAATGCAACCTTCACTCCTGGGTAGCTGCTTGCTACCAACATGGGCGCTGTTGCTGCCTTGACCACCTTGATGTCACAACCCGTCTGTCAGATCCTCTTGAAGTTAAGGTGATATAGTCAAGAGTATGAACCTTGATGGCTCAGTGACTAGAGGATAGATGATGGAGAAAATAGAATTGACGAGGAGGTCAAGTTCTTGGTCTGTAACCTCAAACTTGCCCTTGGTTATATACATCTCAGAACACAGCCTTGTATCTACGTGTACAAAGAATGAGTCATAACTAATTTGATATAAGATGTGAAATAAGAAGGATCAGTCAGACTTCTGGAACATTCTCGAACACGTGATATAGATAAAGGTTATTATGAAATATGAGATGTTAAGTAAGTGTTCAATCATAAGACAATTGTTCCATAAAAGGAAAGTGTTTCTGAAGAAGATATTAAATCGAGATTATATTGTTGAAAGCGTGTCAAGTCATGACACCGTCAGGAAGTGGACTTGTGAATGTGAGAATGAATACAGGCAACTCCAAATGTCTTAGAGAATGCACTGTACTGCGTAGAGTGGGGAAAGGATGAGGTGAATTGTTCTTGGGGTAAACCCAAACAGTTCACACTGTATATATATTGGGCACATTACAAATCAAAGGATTATGCGAGCACTTAAGCAAGTACAAGCAAATGAGAAGCAGGATAAGACATATGGACATCTAAGTGTTGCTTGCACAGGCCCAAGAGGCTATGGCAAGGAAGCAAGAGAAGAAGAAGAGAAAACAAGCAAAGTTAAGCAAGAACATGGACACATGACAACAGAAACTGCCAGCAGGGCACTGAGCAACAAGGGAGATGAAGGAGGGGCAAGAGGAAACAGATGTCTTGATCTGAGGATCATGACACTTGAGCTTGTAGCGGCAGCTAATAGGCAACTGCTGGACTCCTGAAGAAGTTAGGATCCTGGTTGAGAAGAATCAGAGCAGCAAGCTGATCTACTGAATAGGGTGATTGCTCCTTGTGCAACAGAATTTTCCATGCAGCAAACAGCATCATGTGGTTCAGCACAATCCAAGACCCTGGGTGAGTCTCATTGGACATGCTCCAGGCAGTGTGCATAAAGGGTGTGAGTGGTGGTAGTATCAGAATGGAAGTGGCCACCATGACATGATTTTGGGCCCAGAGTCAGAAACAAGTGAATAGTGTGTGGCTGCATGATGCTGAATAGTGATTTCATATCAGGCTAAGCTCAGACTGTGATCTGAATGCAACCCACAATGTTGAGCCTTCTGGCAAGTAAACTGCTTCCCAGTAATAAGGTTAGCACAAGTGTCACCAGCTTCCAGTGCTTGCTTTGCTACAACAGAAGTAAACAGAGCATCAAACTTGTGAGCAAATGCCAACAAGTTCACATTCCACTGTCACGACCAGGATCAGAGGTAAGGTTTTTGTGATAATCACAGCTAGCTCTTGATGTTAGATTCAGAACACCAGGTAGAATAAACTCACAGACTGAGCTGTGTGGGTACAATCAATAAATGCATGTCAGTGGTCAGCTGGTGTGTGCTCAGTGCACTTAAGTGGGTTTTTCTGGCTACATCGCTCACTGGTGGTGTCCACATCAATCTGACACAAGCTGTCCAACACAGTTGAAGCCTGTATGATACCATCCACTGAGGCTATGTAGACTCCTCAAAGAATCTAGGGGAGTATACGTTAGCGAGTAGGTGATATATCTGAGGGAAGTGTACCTCCAGATACATGTCTGCAAGTTGTTTCTTGACCAGGGAAGTACTTACTTCTTTGTGTATATCTAATGAGGAGTTAATGTATTTGTTGGAGTTATCAGTCAGGATATGAGAGGTGTAGCTGGTGGTGAAGACAGCAAGGTGTCAGCATCAATCATCATGGGGCTAGTAGGCTGCCAAGACATTGCTCTTGAAGGACAATAATGAGAGAAAGAAAAAGATTTGTCAAACAACAGTCATGGCTGGGAAAAACCTAATAGTACCTGTGGATCCCAGTATTTGACCTGTGAGTATCTTATTTGACCCGTGGGTACCTGTATTTGACCTGTGGGAGGTTATATTTGACCTGTTCAGGTTAGTATTTAACCTGTACAGGTTAGTATTTAACCCGTACAGGTTAGTATCTGACCCGTACAGGTTAGTATTTGACCCGTGAGGGGTAGTATTTGACCTGTAGGGGTCATATGGGTTACCTGAGCCATGGAAACA
>WSTJ01001637.1:0-11610 GCA_019623705.1 Ceratobasidium sp. 428 | reverse complement strand
CTCTGAACTCGCCATACACCCCCTATACACGTTCTCGCGCGTGCCTGGGCCCCTCTCGTCGGGAATAGAAACCCAGCAGGCCTCTCGTTCTGCTCACCGCCACCAGCAGCGTTCTTGTATTCCTCCAAGGTTGCTCCGAGGTTTCGACGAACACCCTCTATCCAGCGTCTTTCGTTACGGTATGACGATTCGTTTGGCATAAAGGAGTACTCGATTGATGGACCTGATTATATTATTTGTAGAGAGTGTAAAGGGGAACAGGAGGGAGGGTATCACAGATTAATTCAGCCGTCGTTCTCCCGACCATAGCTTGGAGCTGAATTCATTCATTTAGCGATAGTTCTCCGAGGCGTTATATCGAAGATGATTCGCGTATGGTTTAACGTGTACGAAAACGTGTGTAGTTGCCACCTTGCGGGTGCTTCGCTTCTTCATTCTCCGCAACAAGAACTACGGGGAATGTCCCAGACTCAGGGGACAAGAAGCATGTTGAACTAACGTTTTTGTGACAGTATTCTACCGGTTTGTCTTCCATAGATCGAGGCCTTGGAGACGCGTGAGGCTCATTGATGTACCTTCTCTCGCTTGCGACTAGTCGGGGAACGTATCGGTTGCCACTAATCATAGCCACTAGCCACGCAATGGTGTAAATAAATCCCGACGTGGCTGATTCACGTGACATAGGGTCAATTACACCAATAGCCGAAATAATCATTTGTTTGAATACCGGATCTGGCACAGGATCAGAATCCTCATTTTTGACGTGGCTACGCATAACGAGATGCAGATCATATGACAGAACGAACCGAGCGATATCCGCACGCCAAGGCACTCTCATATTTTGAACGATTTTTTTGGTCGTGGGGAGCGTTTCATGTGTATTGATTGACAGGATGGAGTTGGGATGGTGCAACGCCCGCGATGTCATGTCTCCACTGTCTAACTAGACTTGGGTTCATCCTCCTTCACATCGATCTTAGTTTCGTCGCCCACAGATTTCTTGGCAGCCTCCGTCTCCTCCCTGACAATCCTCTCCCCGATTAACCTAACCTGCTCCGCCACACTCATCTTCCCCGTACCACCTTTCAACACACCCTCAACCTCACTCAACCGTCTCTCTCCAAACCCAAGTTCCTCCCTCTCCCACCTTACAACCCTCATCCCAACACCAGGCATCATATGCTCCTCCAAATACCTCAACCAAACGTCCACCACGCTCTTATCCGCGTTCCACACCTTCACAGCTCGCTTATGCGTCTTTTTCTCAAAGTTTTCTTGAGCCTTTTTGAATATGAATGGCGATTTTGGGACGGTGAAGAGTGATCGTTTTGTAGGGAGGGGTACGGGGTGGGAGAGCGGGATGTTTAGGGCGTAGGCGGCGTGGTAGGCAAAGTGTAGGAAGAGTTCGAGGGTTGGGGTGTGGTAGGTTCGGAAGTGGAGGAGTGCGACTGGGTGTGTGTGGGGTGTTGAGAGGATGTTTGGTTTGAGCAGGGATGTAGGTGGGATCGTGGGGTCGTGGGGTTTAGATACTGGGGAGGTTTTAGGTATATTTAGGCTGGTGGGAGGTGCGGGAGGTGGTGTAGACGAGATATGAGTTCTGGAGATCATGGTTTATTAGTTCACATCCATGTTCACGATCTAACCTCGACATACGCGTTGGTCTCTAATAAACGAGCGGAGGTAATCACGCGCAGCGCACTTCGAGGTGCTCTTATGACTGGCGGTCGTACAAACAAGAGACGAGAGATCATCAAGACGGAGGATGATCAGAAATGAAAAGATAAAGCCAATTCACGTGATTGACTCTCACACGCCGATCCCAGTTAGCGCCATTCCCACGAGTTCAAACTTTAACTCAAACCCAACACGTTTATACGTAACATGAAAGCATACGTTATATTAGGGCAGTATAGGGCGCAACCCAAACTATAGATAGATAAAGTCCATTCAAAAGCATTGAATGTGAGAACAGCGTCGACGTAACGCCAAGAACCGAAAGGAGCCAAGAAGTACTCGTACACCACCACCTGATCGTGACAAAAAAGCAAGAGAAGTAATTGGGATTTGTTAGATTAGACGATGGGGGGTTTGGCGGGTTTGTTAGGAGGAGAAGAGGTTGCTACGCTGTCGTATTTCTCGTGCGTCGCGGGAGTTGCACCTGGGTTGAGCATGCGAGCGCGTTCTTGGGCCCATTGGCGCTTGAGTAGGAAAAGACCAGCGAGATAGACGACAGGGATGATCTGAAATGCGGTCAGTAAAAAAGGTAGAAGCGCACAGGTTGAACAAACATACTACGACCCAAGCTTTCCAAGCACGGTTCACACTCTCACTTGCCTTCTGCCCGCGCTTCATCGGCCACTCGATAGTATACCCACGACGAACCTGGACCGAAGCAATAATACACATGCTAACCCCCCAAAACGCATGCAGCAGCGCATACCACGGCCTCGCTCGAATCGGATGCCTCGTATCCGGCTGAGCGTTCGGATTGGGCTTCGCACTCCCCAACGCGACCGACGGGGTGCTAGCTGTGAGGACACCGAGAGCGACCTGGATGAAGTACATCAAGAACAGGGTGAGCCCGATCTTGGTATGCGGGACCTTCCATTGGCCGTTGTATTTCGCCAGGTGAACACCGACGCCGAACCCGGTGCAGACGATGGGGAGCGCGATGAGTTGGATGAGGGCGTGGGCCGAGAGCCATTTTTGGAAGGGGAGGTAGGCGCGGAGGTAGCGTGCGGTGATGGACCCGAGCGGGAGGATGATGAGGAACGCCGTGGCCATGCACCAGCCGTGAATGCGGGCATAGTGGACTTGTTCCCAGGATGAATCCGCTGGGATGGCTGTAGGATGACATTTGAGCCACGGTGGCGAAATGAGAAGACAGATTGAAACTTACGGGCACCTTGGGCTGCTGCCGAACCAGCCACACTCAGCGTTACGGCCAGAACTGAAGCCAGGAGATTGGACATGGTGGCAGGTGAATCCAGCAAAATCAGCCCGGGCTAAATCAACTTTTGCTCGGAGAGGGTCAGCCGCGGCGGAAGAAAGTTCACCGAGGCTTATGAGCAGAAGAGAGCTGTGCGGATGATATAGACCGGCGAAGGTGGCTGTTCTGATGTGCGTAATGAGCGTCTATGATAGGGTCATGTGGGCCAAGATAGAACTTGATGTCCATACTCACCTGGTGGAGTCCGGGCGAGCTGGCGAACGGCGACTCAACACAAGGGAGCACCAGCATTTTCATCTTCAACATTTGAGTGCTTTTGCGTGCCTCCTTTGTTTGGCGTTTAGGCACACAGGCACACCGCCACTGTCTGACTCAGCTGGCTCGACTCTTGCCAAGCAACATCCTCCAATCACCGAGGCACGGTAAGTCAGCCGCCGCCCCGAAATCGAGTTGATTTAACTCAGGATCGCTGGGAATTAGAAGATCGGCCAAGCGAAAGAAGGCGAGAGAAGGCTTGGAAATTGGTGCAACAACGTGTTGGCCACACTGCTTTCCTAGCTCCAGCGCGGAATGTCGAAATCCTATACCAATGGAGATGTTGAGATGGACGAGGTCTCGATTCTACGTAAAGATATTCAGGAGAGGATGATGAGGAGTCAGGATTGGGACAGGTGTGTACAGCCCTTGCTTGTCGTAATTTTTTTTCTCACAATTTTGTAGGTTGATGCGAGCGCTCCGTATACACCTTCAAGACAGTGGGTGGTACGACCAAGTTACAAGCAAGGCTCAAGGTGACGTTTCTCTCGTCGCGTTTTACGTGATTCCTGATCATTTGCATGTAGAAGTCGCCGCGGTCTCCGAAAAGCCTCGATTTAGCGAAGTTTATGCATCGATTCGGGACTACGCTATCGGTAAGTACGCGCCGTTTGTATCTCACACTAAACTAACAACACAATCTACCCTAGACTCATGTCCTCAAGACGTCCAGACAGAGTTGCTAAGGCAAATTCGCGCTTTCATCGCCGCCAACGTTGTTAGCAATTAACCACACCTTGATCTATACTACAATCATTCTCAGAGTCGTCTTGTTGTTTATGTTATACCCATGGACTGTCTTGTATTTTTCACAATATACAATTTGGAGTTTACGCAACCACGATTTGTTGTGTCATATTGACGGCACAACCCAAAGTGGGCCAAATGACGTTTTGATTTGACCTCTTTCTCCTCACGATTAGACTTCCACCGCGTCGGTCTCTCCCACAGTAAGTTATCCGTTACATATCTCACCCCGATCAACTGATCAACCATAGCTATCTAGCTGGGCATGTCAACGCCGGCCAATCCCAAAGCCCACCATTATGCCAAACAACTCGAGGGCGCGCTATGTCGCGGCGCGTGGCTCGAGTCTACGCCGGCCAAGGACACCAAGGGGAATATGACGAGCTGGGAAGAGACCTTTAGGAAGTTTAAGAAACATTGTACCGGACAAGATGGTATGTGACCTCCTTTCCAAACTGTGCCCGTAAACCGAGTTGGAGTTTCATGCGATTTTTTCTTGGTTAGCATTCGCGACTATCGCTGTTCAGACGCAGACGTTGGCCACACTTTTACTGAGACCCGATAAAACTCGGTCGGATTCTTCGAACGGTCCCCCTCCAACGTTGAAGCTTACCCCAGAGGAGCTCGATGGTGATTCGGACCCCGCAGCTGCTCCGTTCTCGCTGAACCTCGAAGACGAGCTGCTCATCCCTGAAGACAAACGCGAAGAGGCGCGTATGGCGCTCGTTGCGTTGAGTGGGGAAGACGAAAAGGTCAAAGACACCTGGGTAAGTCTCGTTCCACCCTCTCATCTAACCTTTTTTATTCACACTACTTAGAGTACAACAGTCCTACGCGCATTCTTCGCCTACACACTCGGCAAACCCCAACGCGCCCTCCGAATCCTCGCAACCGTCCACCTCGAAGGTCAAATCCCACCCTCGCCCTCCGTCCTCACCGCTCCCTCAACCGACGCCGGCTCGCGCTTCATCCCCAGCACGACACTCAGCACCGCATCCACTACAACCTCAACCCTCACACCCGGCACCGGCTCCGCTCTCCAAACGATCCTATCTCGTACAGGCAGCATCGCAAGCAGCGTCGGCGCTCCAGGCGGTTCAGGTGTGAAACAAACGTTTTCGTGGGGCGCGATCGAGCATATCCGGACGAGATGTGTTGAAGGGATGGCTCATGAGCGGTTGATGGACGGGACGGCGGCTGCGTTGGCGTATGAGGCTGCGCTGCCGTTGATTGCTGGGTTTGTGCCTAGGCCGGGTGAGAAGGGTGTGTTTGAGGAAAGGAGGGAGCTGTGGAGGTGGGTTGAGATGTTGTTGTATAGGGCGAGTGTGGTTAGTGCGACGTATCAGTGAGTTTTCAGTTGGATTGTTCTCGGGGTCTGGTACTAAGATTCGTGTTGGGATGATTTAGGAGCTCGGAGGATACTTTGCGATTGATGAAAGTGTATTGCGTTGTTGCGGCGCATTGGCCTCCTAGTTTCCGACCACATCATCGGGCTACGTTATACACGCTCTATATTAGAACACTCTGTCTAACAGGTACGAGGGGAACCCCGACATGGCGAGACGATGCCCGCCGTTCCGTCCTCGAAATGCGTGCTGTATTAGGGTCTACAACAGTGTTCCCACATGCGGGCGAGGTGAACCACAAGGTTCTTGATTTTGCCGATGGGTGTGTCGCGCTTTGGGAAGCTGGGGGCGAACGTGAAGATGATGCGATTTGGGTTGTGGACGTGCGTATTTTTACAATTTCATTCACCGCGTCCTCCAGACTGATACGTTTATTACATAGACACTCTGGTGGGCAACCCGCCTGACATTCCATTCCCACCGCGTTCTCCGACACTTGTTCCGTCTACTTGTCGCTATCCCCGAACCCGATATCGAGGTTGCCAGACGCATCTTTCAACTGTATGTCCGACTTGTCCGTACGGCCCGGCTCACCTCTGCTGGCGACGTCGATCTCCAACTTAAACGACGACCCACAGACGAACCGGCCGAGCATCCTGCTGAAATCGCCCAAACAATTGTCGCGGGCGACCCGGAGAACGAAGTATCTGGGCTACAGGGCATCAATGGTAAAAAGAATGAAGAGAGTGCGCGCGAGGTGGAAAAGATAAGGAAGGGTGATATGGACGATGGACCTACGTTTGTGGATGCGCTTGTACGTGGGGCGAGGATGTTATGTCGGGTAGTGGAGGAGCGAGGAATCGATGATGCGTTGGGTGAGGCGCAGGAAGCGGTAAAATTCGCGCTGCAGATTGTCAATGCGGATTCGGACGAGTTGAAGGGAGACCGAGCGTTAAGGGCGAGGGTGTACAAGGCGGCTGGGATTGTGGAAGCACTGACTGCAGCCAAGGGTGCGTACTACTATCTCTTTACTACTGGAATTGTCTAAAATCCGAGTTGCAGAACTCGACCCCACGACTCGACCTGCACGCCAATCAACTGCACTCCGATACCTAACCGAATCAGCTACACTCGACCCAACGAGCGCAGACACATTCTACCATCTCGCGTTTACCCAAGCCGAGGCGCGAGCTACGTCCGATGCAGTCCTGAGCGCACGACAAGCCGTGGAACTGGCGCCCCGCGACGTGCGCGGGTGGCACCTTCTTGGGCTCTTGCTCACTGCGATGGAAGATTGGGCCGGTGCCAAAGTTGTCACCGAGATCGGGATCGCCAACGCTGAAGAAGTCAAGACCGAGACTCAAGAAGATGGAGGAGTCGGGCCACCAGGGAGTGCGGTAGACGAGGGAGTTGTTGTGAAGGATTTTGGAGTCGGTGCAGGCCGTTCGTCTTCTCCCCAGGGCGTACCCACGGACGATCTTCACCCCATACATCACGCACCGTCGATTGTCCCATCCAACGGTATCCTCCCGTACTCGCGTACACTCCACGTCCTCTTCACCCGGAAAGACCTCGACGCGAGTCCGTCGAGGTTGCGCGCATTTGCAGCCGCTACGCAGATTCGACTGACTGAAATGGCGATTGTGGAGAAGATCGAGGGACCGGATGGAGCAGCGGGGATGTGGCCTGGAGTGTTTGCGTGGTATGCGGCGAATGCGCCCAGTTCGGAGGCGGGTGTTGTTGGTGTTGTACCTGAGGGTGGAGCTGGCGGGACCGGGAGCATACGTGAGTTCAAGGCTGAGTAGTGATGAATGTGTGCTAATGGGCTTGGAGTAGGTACGGCCTCGATGGATCATGGAGACGATCCTAATGTGCCTCGCATGGAGTTTTCACCTGCTTCACCGACGAACGATTACGATGAAAAGGATAGCGGAAAGGATAAAGACAAGGAGAAGAGCGGAAAACATCTTGATTTGCATAAGAAACTCTTGAGTAAGAGTCATGGACATGTGCGCGAGTTGTCGCGGAGGATTAATCCCAAGACGAGGAGAAGGCCAAGCACGATGTCAAGGTCTGCCTCAGGTTAGTTCTGAACATCCAGCTTGATTCAAGTTTATGCACTAAAGTGAATGCAGTTTCCGAACCGTATCAGGCTAGCTCGATCCACTCTCGACATCTACATCGACGCTCGTCACCCGCGACCTCTACCTACTTTGAAGGAGAGTCCGATTTTGACCCGCTCAGCATGTCAGCCAGTACGACCTCGACTCGTACAGCAGGCACTAGTACTACAGCTTCCACTGTCCGAACCACTCGAACGACCCAAACAACCAATACCGCCGCCTCAGACAATACAGTCATCACCCCCGCTCCTAGCGCCTCTAGTACAGATGCCATCGAGCGCCGGCTGCTTTCAGACATCTGGCTCGCCTCTGCAGCTACATTCAGGAGATCGAGTCGACCGGCCGAGGCACATGACGCAATCGCAGAAGCCGAATGGCTCGATGAGGCGAACCCGAACGTATGGGTCCAATTTGGGCTTTATCTGAACCAAGGCGAACGTGCAATCGAAGCGTTGAACAAAGCGCTCGCAATCGAACCTGAACATGTACCCGCAATCGTCTGTCTCGCTCAAATATTCCTCAACCAAAATGCGAATATGAATACCAACCCTGGCGACGGCGAAGCGAGCGCCAAAGGAACCGACATGGCTGTAGGGATGCTGAACCAAGTGACGCAAGGCGCTGGGTGGGATTCGGCTGAAGCGTGGTATTTGCTTGGGCGGGCATGTGGATTACAAGGTCGACGAGAGAGGCAACGGGCGTGTTTAGCGCATGCGCTGAGGTTGGAAGAGGGCAAGGCGATCAGGAGTGTGCGCGCAGTGTTACCTAGGTGTTTGTGAGGATACACCGCTGCATGGACTGTGTTTTTTGGATGGCTATCGTATAATAGAATACCTCACGAATATCTGGATCGGCGACCAGGACGTCATAGGCTGAAAGTGGGAGTGCAATTTGGATTAATACTCCCGTCGATTGCTCCCGGCCGCAATAATGTGATATCGGCCGGAATTGGCGGGTCAAGGGGGAGTTTAAAGGGGTATATGCACTCCAAGAATGCCCAAATTCGCCTGTTCGTGACATAACGGTTGGCTTGGCTATTGCCGGTCCAGAAGCGAACCGACGCCCGGTGCCCAGAATTTGTCCATACGCATGGTTACCCCTGATGACTAATACGGAGCCCCACGCGTTCTCCACTGAGGGCCCTGATCCTGTCAGGATTCCTCCACGTTGATTGGCCTCGGATGTGGGGAAGTTCAATTACCGAGGGCCGGATGGCTTGGCGCTGCTCGTATGACCATTATGTACACGATTTAAATGACTTCGCCAGGCTTAAAATGAGCGCTGGCTTCGACTTCGGTTCAACAGCCCACGTCCATCAGCTATGGCCTCTCACCCCGAGGACGAGAAATTCAATGAGCTCAAGCAGGTTGAGTACCATGGCGAGGTTGTCAGCGACGACAATGAGGGGTTTGATCCCGCTCGCGAGCGCCAGTTAATGTTAGTTTTTGCTCAGTACTTTCAGTTTAACATTTGGACTAATAAGTTTCTTGAAAGTAAACGCATTGATTTCCGACTTATGCCTATTCTTTGCGTCCTGTACGCGCTCTCGCTCATTGACCGAGTCAACCTGGGTAGTGCACGCGTTGAAGGGCTTGGTGTAACTCTCAAGTTCGAAGGCTACAAGAACAACTATTATTCGATCGCATTGCTCGTGTTCTTCATTGGTTACTTCTTGTTCGAGTTACCCTCGACGCTTGCCCTCCGACGTCTGCGTCCTCGCAACTTCCTGACGATAGTCATCGTGCTCTGGGGTGCCACAACTCTTGGCATGGGTTTCGTCAAGAGCTGGAAGACGCTCGCAGTCTGCCGAGCGTTCCTGGGCATGCTCGAGGCAGGGTTCTTCCCAGCTTGCGTATACCTTATCTCGTGCTGGTACAAGCGTTACGAGGTGCAACGTCGACTTTCAGTCTTTTACATGTCAAGTGGTACGTAAATATCAACACTCTATGCCATATAAAAGTACGCCTAAAACATTATTTTCATAGTGTTGGCATCTGGTTTCGCCTCGATCTTGGCTTATGGCCTTGCTCGGATGAATGGTCTTGGCGGCCTCCAAGGCTGGCGCTGGATTTTCATCATGCTTGGCATCATCACGATCATCGCGGGTGCTATTGGCTGGCTTCTAATCGTTGATTTTCCCGATCACGCCAAATTCCTGACCGAGGAAGAGAGAAGACATGGTGGGTTTCAGCCTCAACATCCCAGTCGTTGTATGCTAAAAGTATATGCGCAGTGATTCGTCGGCTGGACCGTGACCGTGGTGATGGCGAGCACGATGCACTGACGACGAAGAAAGTGCTCACTCATCTTTCGGACTGGAAGATTTGGGCCTTGTCTGTTGCGTTTGCGTGCTCTACGATGCCCGCATACTCATTGGCGTATTTCATGTAAGCCGAAGGATGATTCACACGGATTCTTTAGTCACTAATAAGCATTAATGCGTGTTTCAGCCCCATCATCTTGCGTGGTCTTGGCTTCTCAGTCGCTCTATCTAACATCCTCGTCGCACCTCCTTACATCGTCGCTGTCCTGCTCGCGCTCACAACATCCTGGGTACGTCTGCCCTTACTATATTGCTACATTCGTACTAAACTGTCTTATTCGCCCAGTGGTCTGACAAAATCCGCCTCCGCACACCATTCATCATCGCCCACTCCCTCATCGCCATCGCCGGGTTCACAATAGTCCTACATGCCCCCAAAAACGGGGTCAAGCTTTTCGGCACTTTCTTGGCTGTCGCAGGCACTCAACCACAGATGCCGTTTGTGATTGGATTGCTTCAGAACAAGTAAGCTCGCACACTATATTGGTTTCAGACCGGCCCTGACAGATAGGAAATTTCTAGCATTGTGAGCAGCTCCAAGCGTGCAGTCGCATCAGGCGTCCAAGTCGCATTTGGCGCGATTGGAGGAATCGCAGCTTCGACTGTCTAGTAAGCTTCCTTGTCTATGTTCATTTACACGTAAACTCATCATTCTTTCAAAACCATAGCCAAGAAAAGGATGCCCCGCACTACGTCAACGGTCTCCGTGCGACCATCGCTTTCCACTCAGGTCTCATCGCTACTGTATGCGCAGTCGCCTATGCGTTCCATTTGAGAAATCAGCAGCTGGATCGCGAGGCGGCGCAGAGGAGTCAGACAGAGCTGGATGCGATGAGTGAGAAGGAGCGAGCGTTGGCTGTATGGAGGCATACTGTCTAAGTTTTTGAATATTTTGGGTTTTGGTTGTGTGTTTTTTATGATGTCTTGAATGAAGGTGTATGATAGTGTGATGTGATACGAAAGTAACGAATTGGTGAATGTCGGTCTGTGTGGCTGTATATCCTGTCGATAACCAGTGCTGACCCGCCGAGAACTGACTCAAGTTCAAATTAAGCGTCGGTCATAAGATTAGGAATTCATAACTCTCCGAGTCTTGACTTCACACGACTTAGTATAACCGCCTCGCTTTACTATGAATAGCAGTGAACCAGGCTCCCGACCGCCATGAACTATAGGTGACAGCGCATACAAGCACGTTGGCTCGCTGAGATAGAGCCTGGTTTCTAGAATTCGGGAATAGGTAGGCTCTTCTCCTGACCATACTATTGAGCTCATGCTGGCTTTGGCTTTTTCTTTCAAAGGCCTACTGACTGATACTTGACTCGAAATATTGGTTTCAGCTACGTGGTTGAGACTAGGCGAACCCGATAGGCACCAAGGTAATGGATGCCCCTCGCCTTTATGTAATCACGGAACCAAACCCAGGATTTGAACTCGTAAGTAGATATCTAAATACATCAGGATCCTACCAGCTTGGGTTAAAGTTAGGTTTACAGAGTTGATAACGCGTATGTGTACTATAAGCAGGCTCCTGTACTCATTTCAGCCAAAGAGTACCCGAAATAATGCTCTAGGTCCAATCATTACTACAGTATCGACGATGAGGCTGAAACCCAGTCGATTTGTTTCAGATGGAGGCCCTGCAGAGTCGAGAAGTTGCAGAGAAATTACGTCTTTCAGTTGAGTCTTTGGTATGGCTGCCGCGTATGCTCGGCGCTCAAGTCGCGTGCGGGTCTTTTGCTCGTACGCATAAGCAAAGCCGATCAAACTTGGTTCACTGTATGCGGTGCCCAAGAATGCAAGACC
>WSTJ01001636.1:0-11617 GCA_019623705.1 Ceratobasidium sp. 428 | reverse complement strand
TCGCGCAATGGCCAACATGCCCTAAACGCTGTGCGAGCTACTCTGAGGGTAAGTGAGCCTGAAGCTATCCTGCAAAATCAGTCTTGTAGAACTCGCCTAAGGTAGTTCGCGGCCCGACTGCGCTCTTAAACACGTGGGCTCGTAACCACAACTTGGAGTGGGCCAAAATAGCCACGACCTACACCACCGCGCTGCTTGGTCCTTCTACAAAGAGTACCGTTAAGCTCACTACACGCATCATTATGGGGTGGCCACAACGCCTGTACTCCTGGGTATATATACCTCGATTTATTCGAGCAAGCTGAAACACAGTCCCCCCAACATACTCATTCTTACACGCTTCTACACCATGAACATTGAACTGCACAACCTATCTCTAGCTATCCATAACTTCAGGATCCAGCCTGAGGGGGAGTATAGGCACGGCAGCTGGTACCAGGGTAGCTTGTCCTGCTTCCTCAACTCAGTACACGAGCAGCTCTCTCGTGCTGTACCCGGCAGTAGTTCCGATAGTCCTTGCATGAAGGCTGTGAGTTGTCTCATATATAGCACCTTGCTCTTTCCGTACACTGAGCCTCGTATAATAAACTATAGCTATATGGGGTGATTATGGATGTGTGGCTTCACGAAGGTGATATCTACGACAAGTTGCAAAAGGTCCCAGAAGGCGGGCAGGTGGACCCAAACCCGAACTTTGTCCATCTCGGCTATATCGCTGCTCTGACGAAGCTGGAGTTGTGGCTTAGCACGCCTCATCTCGAAGACCAGACGGACCCGGTTATCACGTTCATGCGGAACGAGCTGGTGAGTGTGTCTCGATCGTGTATCTGACTCTAGGACTGAGCGCGACTGGGTGTTGGGTTTGTAGCTTCCGTTGTTGGATAAGGCAAACCTACAGTGGGCGGCCGAGAGTCTACGCCACCAGTCTTGGTGGCATGCGCCTATACCAGGGTTGGGCACTACGAGACAATGAATGAGGAGCACTAGATGCCCAGTTGACACATAGATCTCTGCTCTCTCGCACATGCAGATTATGTTTTTCTTTTTTCTCTCCCACGTAGTACATGCTTTTTTTGCTCCAACCATGAAGAACTTTCCTTTCAATTAATTAATTGTATCTGTTGAACAACGCCGTCGATGAACCGAGAAGGGACGAATTATGTGCATCACGAGTTAGACGCTCAACTTGTGTGAGGTTTCTGGAAGCAGCTCGCAACGTCAGAGACTTAGTGGGGACACTGTTCTAGGGTTATGGACCATCTGGTCCACTTATATTGCTACTGGGAGACTCAGCTTCAAAACACAACAGGGCCATCCGAGCCTCAGCCTGACTCGCGTGGGCCGCACTTGAGGATTAGCTTAAAAGCTGGCGGCTTATGAGATTCAGTATTTCAAGTTAATATATCTGTTGCTCAAGACAGTAGACTGGTCGCGCTTCGGACATGGCTGTACTCCCCGGTCTTCGCTATACATAGTGGTCGCGTTGGCGTAAAGAATCTCAAAGGCGACCAGAAACAGCTGTAGCACACTCAGTGGCCCTCAATTGGAAATTGCATGCAATAAATCTGGCCGAATTTTCAAATCCAGAGCCAAGATACAGACCGGGCTAAGAACTTGCTATGTGCGTTAGACACCGGAGTTGGTCATAACGGACGGAAGTCAAGGCACAACCAAGTGAGCCAACTCCCTGATCCCGCTTGCAAGTCTATTTTGTGTCTCGGCCTCTCGGGCAACCCAGGCCGCAGTTACAAATTGCGAGCTACGCGTGGAGTTGAACTCACTATCATACAGTCTAGTTGAAAATCCTGAAGCGCACCAGCATATAGCTCATATTTTCGTTGTGTAAATACTTTGGAGTAGCGGGGTATATTCTATCATACTGTATTTAAGCACTCGTTGCAACGGCTGGCTGAAACGTATTGTGCGGTACTAGTAGGATATTGCCGTAAAAGTAGGAGACCGGCCGGTTAGGTTGTTTCAGCTTCGGGCTGAATCCACTGTTGCAAAGCCTAGAAGAATTATTTGAGCGAATGACCCTGCTTGGTCAAACAGAGTACATATCTCTCGGTTGCACCCATTTTCGCGCAGACCAGCATGAGTACTCTGCTTTAGTGTGAGAACTAGATTTGGTAGCATGAGCGATTTATGACCGGTAGGCCCAGTTAGTTCAGGGGAGCGACTAGAGGAAACGATTTCCGCGAAGTAGAATTATAAAGGATATGAAAATCGATATGTGAACCCATCGGATATATTCGAAGCGAGATCTATGGCAGAGTCGGCAGTGATGACAGGACACGAGGTGAGCTGTCGAGTGTGGTGTGTAGCTATTTTTGGAAACCCTGGGCGGATGTTGATCGAACAAGCGCCGATGACGACCATGTGCTTCTGTTTGATCTCACCACAACCAAGTTCGCGGACTCACGAGCGTAATTCTACCGCTTGGTTCTCACATCGTCGTATCGTTCTACCGATTTCAACTGGTGCTAGTGACTTGGATATCATGAGAAAGTCTAGTTAACCGAGACCAAATCAAATGGAGATTGATCTGATGGAGGTCGACCGCCCAGCTTGTCTACCTTCCTTGCTAAAGCATAATCGCTTGTGTCCGCGTTGGTAGCTCACGGAGTGCGTATCCGGATATCTATTTCGGTTTGGTTTCCTCGATCGTCACAAACATATGAGCCGCAAACACCGGTCATTCAAGATGCAGACCGCCCGCCGTGGAGGGTGCGGAGTCGACACGCCGAGCTGTGGAAACACCGAAGAGGGCTCGTGAGACCGGATAGGTGCGAGCGCGCACGTTAGCTATGTTTAGAATAACCCCGCCGAACGAGCGCCGCCACTCGCCGCGTTATTCTCTCAGAGGCATCGGTGAGCAAAGTGCGATGGGCGAACACTTCACGAGAGGCGCGTACAAAAGCTCGGCGTCGCGAGCCCAGTTGCAGCATCTCTCTATACACTCTTCTCTCCTCCACTAGTTCACTCGTTCGTCGATGCATCTTCGCAGTGTTCCTCTGCTCCTTGCGGGGGCTTTGCTTCCTACCGCACAGGCAGCGCTTCGTCAGACTAGTCTAGTGGTGCGTACTCTCCCTTATGGTCATAGATATCGCACTGATGACAGAGTTACAGCTCACGTACGGAACCAGCAACGTAGACGGCACAAGCAAGCCGTCATGGCTGATCAACGGGACGAGTCCCGGACCTCATCTAGTCTGGGATGAGGGAGACCAAGTGTCCGTGACTGTGTACAACAAAGGGCCAGAGCCTATGACGATGCATTGGCATGGGTAAGTACTGAGATGATGACCGTTTCTTCTGGGATTGTCCCAATAACTCGCTACCTACAGCATCGAGCAAATTCACTCGCCCTGGTCCGACGGTGTACCCGGGTTGACTCAGTACCCTATCCCTGTCGGCGGCAACTTTGTCTACAACTTCACGCTTCTCCAAGCTGGTTTCCAGTGTAAGCAAGCCTTGGGATTGACTCTGAGTTTAATGCTCACAGCCCTTCTTGACCCAGGGTATCACTCACATTATGTAAGCTATCGGGCGGACGCCTATGGTTTCGTGACTGACCGTCTGCGATATAGAAAATGCAACTAGACGACGGACTCAAGGGCACTCTCTACATTCGCCCGAGCGCCAGCAGACAGAAGCCGTTCAGCCAGATCAGCACCGACGCCGCGGTGCAGACCGTGCTGAAGAACGCGGAGATCAACGCGAACCTGCTGAACGTATACGATTACAAGCACTACACGGCGGACCACTGGATGTCTGAGTGGGAGCGGACTGACGTAGAGCAGCTATGCATCGACAACATCATCAGTGAGTCTCGGTGACGCTGGTCACACCTATTGTATACTGACTACGAACCTAGCGAACGGAAAGGGACAGGTAGTGTGCCCAGACATGGCGACAGTGAACTCGCTCGCTACCGCTGACCAGAAGCCGATAACGAAGAAGGGGTGAGTGTGGCTGGTTTACTGGGGTTGTACGCGCTTGCTAATGACTACGGCTGGTAGGTGCATGTATCCGAACAACACGCTGATGTTCCCGTATCCCGACTCGAAGCCGAACACGGTCAGCGCTGACATGTGGTACAACTGCGCGAACTCGGCCACTCCGTTCCAGGTGTACACTGTGAAGCAGTCCGACGGCTGGACTGCGTTCAACCTGCTCGTAAGCCCTTCATGTTATCAGCATTGTTGCCGTCGTATACTCAACTTGTGCGCACGATACCTAGAACAGCGGCGCTCTGTGGGATCTGCGCGTGTCGATCGACTCTCACAAGATGTACTTCTGTAAGTATCGCGCTCTATATGTTCCGTTAGGCTTTACTGACCGGTCCATCTCCAGTCGCCGCGGACGGAGAGTACACTAACGTTCAGGTCGCCACCTCGATCCTGATCCCGATCGGCGAGCGGTACCAGTTCTTCGTCAAGCTCGACCAGACCCCCGGCGACTACGTGATTCGGGCTGCGGCGGTGGTGCTTCCGCAGATCCTGACCGGCTACTCGATCATGTCGTATAACACCGCGAAAGCCGACCCCACTAAGCTACCCGCCTCTAAGAGCCCCGTAAGTACACCTACAGCGATTGCGTGAGGCATCGAGCTGAAGTCGGTGCGCATATAGTGGATCGACTACGCAGGCAACATCATCAACGGCGGCACGGACCTGGTGCAGGCTAACCTGGCGCCATATCCGGCCAACCCGCCTCCTCAGGGCAAGGCCGACAAGACGCTGGTGCTGAACGTGACTCGCACCGGCGAGTTTGGATGGGTCATGAACGGTACGTCATTGTTACAAGACCGCCTACTCGCTGGAGTCTCACGTCTCGGGATCAGGCAACACATGGTACGAGCTGCCGGACAACGCGACCCCGCTGCTGTTCCAGCCGAGCCAGGTGTCGTCGCTGGACTCTAAGGTGTATCTGAGCTACCCGAACGGCTCGCTAGTCGACGTGATCTTCCAGGTCACCGCTGGCAACCCGGCGATACATCCTCCTCACCCGGTTCGTTCTACATACACACCTTTTTGGGTCCGGTTTCTTACGCGCTCGACTGATCGCTGCAGATGCACAAGCACGGGCTGAAGGGGTGGATGCTGGGCTCCGGAACTGGCGCGTTCCCGTACGCGACGATTCAAGACGCGGTGAACGCCGGGTACAAGGGCATCAACGTGAAGAACCCGCCGTACCGCGACGACTTCGTTACTGTGAGTGCTCCAGCCAGCTGCACCTGTTGTTGTTTACGAGAACTGGGATATGCAGCCTGTGGATATAACCGGCAAGGCGTGGACTGCGATGCGCTTCCGTTCGACTGACCCCGGACCATGGATCATGCACTGCCATATCGACGCTCACCTTGCGACAGGCATGGTTGTCGGTACGTCAGATTTGTAGTATATATGCGCTGGGCCGTACTTACTTGAGCTTGTGGGTAGTTCTAATGGAAGGAGCGGAGAAGCTGACGGCTGGGTATGTGCCGAACTACTATCTGAACCAGAACAAGCCGTCGTCGTAAGTGGAGATGGGAAAACCGATGCTAGTGTGCTCGGCGGTGCTGGCCATTCAGTGTCTCGGTCTGTTATAAGCGGATAATTTTTCTTCTGGGTTGAAATAAGATCTCTTTTTACTCATATGTCATGCGGGCTTCAAGATACTACGTTCAACCCATCGGGATTGGGGAAGCTAGAGCGATTTCACCTCAACTACCATTCAGGCGGACTGTGTTCCTTTTAGCTCTTGTTGAGTCTTTTTTACATTGTTCAAATTTTCTCCTGGACCGTTTATGGGAACATTGGATTGCTCACAATCATTCAACCTCCCTCTAACGAACGTTTATCGATTAGTAACGGAGACACAGGTAGATAAACCGGGCAGATAAAACACTTATTGAGATCCAAGGACCGTACTAAGATAAACTCAACGGGGTTCGATAGTATCGTATTCGGCCGCCCCTAATTCAGACCCTTTGTTGTGTATATATGCGGTACATACAAGCTCTATATTATGACATTTACATGGTATCAATTGAATGGTTATGCAAGGGGCGCTTGAATGGTGGCCGCAGGGCGGTTGTGTCGAAAGCAGAAGAAACGGTCGGGTGATAAATAGGGGAATGAAAGCTACACTGGTTGCCTTCTTGTCAAAGTGTAGAGTTTGTCCTCCTTGCGGCTTTCTCTTGCCGACCTCCTCCTTCTAAGGGATCAAATTCTTGTGAAGAGCCTCTTCAAATTACGGCTCCTTTACCTACGCCATTCACTTTCATGAAACTCAACCCAAGCAACGAGGCTTTTTCGGACGTATCTTAAGCGCCTCTCTGAATGGCGTGTATCAACGTGGATCGATGACCGAACAAAGAGCCCGCTGTTAACTTTATGCCTTTCGGAGACTATAAGTAGAATGGCCCAAAAATATCAGCCGATGCTCCCGCCAACCTTCTACAAAAGATAGTACCAGGAGTGACGTACTCACTGGGCTCTAGCAGTCCCATCAACTTGATACCTCTTAGCCTATATACTCGACGCCAGCCTCTTGCGACGCTACATTTTCCGACCTCCTTCCTGCCAATCAATCGTACATCCCGACTAATTTAACTATGAATTACTCAATAGAGACTGTATTCAACGACAAATCCGTCAACATGAGCTGGTATAGAGGCAGTCTGTCTGAGACCCTTAACCAACTACTAGGCCAAATACGGGTTATTGCATCTCATAGTGTGTATACAATCGTAAGTTTTTGTCATTCTGATCGCTTTTTTTCCTGTGCGCTTAACTAGCCGCTCTAGCTGCACGATGCAATGGCATGTGTGTTTCGTCACGAATCTGAAATACATAGACACGCCCAAGCAATTTTCAGGGGCGAACAAGCACGACCAAATCCTGCATACGTCAGGAGTGGCTACGTGAGGTCTTTACAGATGCTGCTCATGGTGATGTATTGGCCTCACGACCCAGACTACAGCCACCCCGCAGTCGTATTCATGCGGCGAACGCTTGTGAGCGAGTTTATCTTGTCCGTTTGACATGATCGGAATTAACAATAGATCGAGTGCTAAGAACCAAGTATTTGAATCAAGATTCGCAAATTGGGGTCTCCAGCTACAGGATTATCAGCGTGAAGGGCTTGGTTGACATGCGGAATATTCTCTTGCGATTTAATGCCTTTTCCCGTTATATAAATTGGTTCATCTTAGTAGTTCATTCGCACTGTGCGATTTGTCAAACTATATTGCTTTTTTGATCCGCTCGTCCAGTAACTTTCTCATCAAGTTTAAAAATCAACCAGTTACTTGAGAGGACCCAGCATACAAAAGAAACCTCAGTGGTGCTCAGCCGTCGAAGAAGGGCAGCTGGCTGTATTGTCACCTGTTCCCCGGCCTCTCTCAGAGGCCCACCATCAAGGTTCGCGTATCGTCACCTCGTATGTTTGCGGCTATATTTTGTTTGCTGAGCGAAGTGCCATTGCTCGCGCATTGCTAGGCACGCTCCGTTGGCCGGCTTAGTTGCCGGCTTGGTTGGAGGACGCCAGCGCCGACAGGGCAGCGGCGAGCGTAGCCAGGTCTCCCGATCTGCGAATACGACTCATGATCCGGGAGGGCTCATCTAAGCAAGCCAACCGGGTGTGCTCGAGGGTGGGAAGAAAAAATGACGCATGACTCCGTCGGGACGCAATATGATTGTGATCGAGCGCGAGCAGAACGCGTCGCTACGCGTGGCACGTGACCCGACCCGCGCCGACGTTCTGCCCGCTCGGTAGTGCGCATGCGACGCTGCATGTGCTCCCTTTCTCACCGCCTCCCCTTGACGTGCTACACATACGTTCACCCGTTGTGGTTTGTTACCAGGCCTAGCCCTGTGATCCCCACGATCATAGTCTAGGCGCCCTCGGTGGCTTGCCGTTTTTCACAAACGCTGCGAAAGCTAGGCCGCGGCAATCGGTCTCATGCGCGTAACTTACGGACCAACATCCTGGCAGAAAGATCTCGTAGATACTGCCAGTTGGTCATAACTAGCCCTCACAAGCCATGTGTGATATAAGTTGAAGTACTCAATGAAATTCGACGTATACTGGTCTCACGGCCAGCCAAGAATCAACCACTCGCTTAAATACTACCAGCCTATTTTCCAACAGCCTTTGATAATAGCTTTTCGCGTCTATCTACTTGAACTACTACATTCTATTTTATGAGAGTCTACGGTATCGAGTTTCCAGTGCCTATTAGGGCCAAGTCGTCACGCCCAAGCATTAGATATTCGGCTCAAACTTGAGAAAGAGCCACTTACGCGCGTTGGCAAACCAGGTCACAGTACGCGGCTTCGTTACATCCCCCGCATACATATCGAAACGGGGGTGTTTCTTCAATCGAATCGTCATAGTCCGCGTAACACCGAGGATATGCACAGTAATCAAATTCGTCTTCATCGAGTGCCAGTCCATCATCGTACTCTCCCCAGGCCATAGATATGCGCAACAACTGTATGGACAAATCCTTCATCCCGAGATTCATCTTAGCGGGTTTATTGATCCATGTAAACTCAAAGTGATCAACGACCTTTGCCCATTCGAGTTTAGATTCGTAGAAAAGGTCGGGATAGTCTAACGCAAACGGGCTGAAAACCTTCTGAAATTTGCCTATCTCCTCGGTCCATTGAGCGCTCGAATTCCATTCATCGTTACAGTAGGCAGTACCTAAATTTATTTTCATCGCTGTCAGTATGCCTTCCGTGTTCAGAATGACATATGTCCAAGATGTGTCCTACCTTCACTGGTCAACAACAATGAGATTCTTCCAGCAAGGCCAATCACCTCAAAATCAGCAAGTATTCGTGCTAGTTCTGGCCTAGATTCTTTGGCAGAATCCTTAACGGAAACCCTTCGTTTTCAAATTGGTTTACTGATTATTAGGTAGTGGGTAACTCAGACTGTACTCGCACCTAAAATATGAGAAAGTCGCTCCAGCACAGCAACGGACTTTAGGGTGATCATCCGGTGGTATCTGGCCCGCTCGGCTTTCAAACAGTAGCCATAAAAGTCGGAATGATGCACGAACAGTACTGAGTCGCTCTTTGTCTGTCGTCGAAGAATTCGACATAGCGAGATTGTATATGAGTATGATCAGATGGAAGATAAGGTCAATCGGGAGGGTTCTAGCACGTTGGTTGTTCTGCTGCAAAGCAATAACCAAGTTCGAGTATGCTCGGCTCATCGTACTACTGTCTTCAGCACTGAAGAAGCGGTTACTGTTCATGTTTACGCCTGGAGATTTCTTGATAGTAGCAATGCATATACGTTCAAGGATTTGTTGCTCGTGAGGAGATCCTACCAGGTAGAGCCTGAACGCCAAGTCTTGTAGCTGTGAATAAGGGTCGGTCTCCCGCCTTGTGATCGGAATTCATATCAGAACCTCAAAGCGGTTGTGCACGATGATCCAACTTACTCATGGTTCGATGACTTCGCAGATATTATTTCCGACAGCACCAGCAGGAGTAGAGCAAGCCCAGGAAGCTCACCACGCATATAGAAGATAAGAATAGAGCCTCGATCATCCCAGAGTGCTTGAATACTGAGTGGCACAGATACTCTTGGGATGTCGTTATTGGATCCAACAAAGTCGGGATGGTGAAACCTATTGAGAAACTGTCGCCACAATGTCGGCGACGTCAGAGCCTTGGCCGCCTCATTTAGAGCAGCGTCAGCAACCGCGATCGAGGTGTCGCTCCAACTCATTCCTAGTTCTGCATACGTTTTGAGATGAAGTTTAGCCGCCTTCTCGAGAATGATGCAACAAACGAGGTGAACCAGGAACCGGATGGATAGGAATCCATAGTACTGTTTGGTAACCGCATGATTCTAATAAAAGCGAAGTAATCTCAGAATGTGAATATAGTCAAACATAATCTTGATATCCACTACACTCGACTCACGTTGCCATCATATACTCCATAAACCATGATGTGTTTCTGTAAGTTCATGATCATGTCGGGGAATCGGAGGAGTGGCTGAGTTAAACCATCGTACAACAAGTGGCTCATGACAGTCTTCAAACTCATGGTCTTGTCGAGATTAGTCTCCCAGATTTTTTCATCCATGTCCATTGCTATAGCATCAGATAGTTTGGGCTCGAACCTAAAAACATGGGGATTGACAAAAGGGCCCCAGGCAAGCTGACTCCCACCCCGGCGGTTGCCTCCAGTCGACCTCGAGGATTGTCTAGCTTTCATGAGCATTTCTTGGATGCTAGTATGAGGTTGTTAGATGTAGGGGATGCACTATCTAAGCCATTGATCACTGATGCTCCCGATATTAGTCATCTCAGGTCCGAGCCCCGGCTCCTTGACTTCGCTTCCGCTATTGAATAGTACCTGGCACCAAGCGTACGTGATATGTAACATATAACCTAGGACTGCTGTTTCTATTCTTTAATACTGTTTAATCTAATGTGTGGTAATGCTTCTTCCTGTCCCCGCATACACATGGGCCGTCAGGATACAAATGGTCAAACCGTAAAGTCGAAGAATCATTTGTATAGCATTCAGTATACAAGTAGGTCGTATGGACAAAAGTGCAGATCCAGGCTATCAGAAGCCCAAGAGTCCAGCCTCATAGTAACTCTCAGATAAACTTGCAGGAGCACAGAGAATTCTACAAGATACATAAAAGTATATCGAGCGCCTCGATCTGCATTCGCACGTAACCGATCCATTCAACGAAATACACCAAGTATGATGAGAAAGGTTGAAAATAAGCCGGAGAGTGTGAGAAATTAGCACAAGATACAAGAGCAGCAATCTACCACAAGATATTAATCGGGAGTTCCACCAGCCTCAAGATGCTTGCGACCGAAAACGACGGCGTTAGAGGGGCGGAAGGGAGATTATATTTGCTGGAAGGATGCGAATCCGGAAGACATAGCCTAGTATACCCGAGCTGAGGTGCATTCAGGATTGGTCTACCGCAGCCATGCTATTACGCACTGAAAGTCCATCGACCATGGTCGTGAAAGGGGATATATATGGTATTCACAAGTACAAACACCGAAGCGCGTTTACTATACAGAAGCTATATCATAGTACGGTCTCAAAAAACAACAGAAATGCTAGCTACAGAATGGAATGTAAAAAAAAGTAACGCATACAGCATGAGCAGCATCACAACAACAAAGAACGAAACAATGAAATGTCTATTTTATTTTATTTCCTATTTTCACCCAGGCTGTGCAAACCCTACCACCCAAGGCTGTATTGTTCGGTTCAGCCTCGCGGAGCTAGAGTGTGTGGGGAGGTAACGAGAACAGCTCGTTCATATCTGGCTTGGGCGCCTCTTCCCCTCCTGCTTCTTGCACCAATCCGTTCAGCTCGTCCGCGCGAGCCAAGAGCCGGCTCAGGAACTGGGCGTAGATGTACGGCGTATGCTGCTCATCGATCCTGACTGTGGGCGACTTGTATGCGTTGATAAGCTGGATGACGAGTGCACGGAATTGCTGGCGATCGTGTGGGCTGATTACGGGTGCAGCTTGTGGGCAGAGGAGCTGGAGAGTGGGAAGGAAGAAGTTAGACAGAGAGGGGGAGGGGGCGGGAATGAGCGTCTCTTTACCTTGATCATGAACGCT
>WSTJ01001635.1:0-11625 GCA_019623705.1 Ceratobasidium sp. 428 | reverse complement strand
AGAACCCCTCAGGGGGACGTTAATGAGCGTTCCGGCCTCATTCGGTCATGCTTCAGCCTCACCTTGGCGAGACCACACCACTTCGGCGCGCTTGCCAGATGCAGGCACTCCGAACCTGGATCGAAGAAAGTCATCCTCGCCACTAACCCAGTCATGGTGCCATTTAAGTTGGTGGGTCATTGGCCGAAGAAACAAACTACGGCGTATAGGCCGCAAGCTTGGCAAGGATTTGCCTCGAGACACACAGCCCCTCGCTAAACTAGTTACCAGACATAGATGCCATTTCAGCGCGTCATTTGACCTACGGAGTAGAGGCCTACAGGAAGCCCCACGGCATACAGATACTGAAGAGGTACTCATGCCGTTATACCCACACGCCATCAATTGGCTTTTGACGTTCCCCACACCCACATGACGCTATGTGGGGATCCTGCGTCGCCACCATATGTACTAATTAGTCTTTCGCTTCATCCCAAAACAGAATAATCAGAGTTGGCCGACTAGCGCTCGGCCAGTGCGGAGGGACGTTTACCGCAAGATAATTGCTTCATTTTCGTAATGGTTGAGAGCCTCGCTTCAGAACGGCTGGACTCGACATTTCGGAGTGCTACGGTCTCATTCTCGCAAACATATGGGTCCAGCATGGTTTTCGACACGAAGGCCGCGCGGATGAAATAACGTACGAGTTCGAGGTGGGTCATGAGCCTCGTTAATGAACCATCCCCATGCGGACTTGGCTATCACGCTCGTTGTGTATTCCATCTATAGGATCCAAGATTCGCTGGTATATGCTGTACACGGATATCTGATCGCACCTTATGTGCCCGCTGCACGCATATTTGATAGATTGAACCGCTCGTCTTTCGGTTCCGACCAGGGGTGTGCATACATGCAGCTCCGGTTGTTAGTACTATTGCTGCCGTGCCTGACGAAATAGGAAGAAGGAATACTAAACTCTCATTGTGGCAATGTTTTATGACCATGGATCTAGATTTAATTTTCAACCTCCGAGACACACATCTGGTATAACGCTTTCGGCTCCGGCCGAGAGCGCACGCGTTCGATCTTAACTCTGTGTGCGTCGTACAGCCGCAATTTTGAGGAAATAAGCATAACGAGTGAGTACTAGCCTGGTTTTAACCCACCTATACCGTTAATTCGAATTCCTTTTTTGCAAAAGCCTAGAACAAACTATGATCTACCTTAAACTGCAACCCATTTACTTCCATAGCAGGAAGAATGAATGGTTTAGGTGCTGCATTGTTTTTGAATTGGCTGCCCCTGTCGGTGCTTCATCTTGCCAAACGGTTCACAAGAAATCGGGGTGGGTAGCCTACAGTATCCATTTCAGACCAGCACACCCTACCAGCGACCAATCGGTGCATACACGCGTGGACCCTCATATATTTTCAGGTCAGCCACAATCTGCTTCGGATATCCAGACTTTCGTTCATTCCCCTCGTGGGCAATTTTGCAGCCATGATCTGTATCATGGATCCGGATCGTGATATGTCTTGACGACCGCGAGTGGCCATGGGCTGAGTGGGAGAGGCGTGGCTACATGCGTTTTCATTCGCACAGCTGTGCATTCAACCGCAACTGCGGGAATGACTGGCCCCTTGCAATTAATATCCATACCCTCGTATGTCCCGATGGCGAGTCCCATCAATATTTCGCAGTACCTAGGCTATACTTGTGTGGCTCACTATGCACAACTGCAGAGCTCCAAGTCGATTCGGTGGTTTGAGAAGCCGCTCACCCTTATTTTCAGACCCCGACAGTTCCTCGTCGTCCTAAACCAGCTCTTAACCTAAGCTTTCATACATGCCTAGGTCACAGGATTCAACGAGCAACGTAAATGGCCGTCAGACATCCCACTGGTTATAATTTGTTGGCAAATGAACCCACTCAGCCCATTCGCTCAAGGCACCATGGGACGCTCCACACATCGGGAAACTTGAAGTCACCCTCATACATGTTTCCAGACGCATTTCCGCGTTTTTCCGAGACTATAAATCATAGGAATGCACCCTCTCCGGTAACATCAAGTCTTCGTCTTAGTCTTGCTACCCCGGCCTTTTGTGCAACCTAGGTATTATGCTTACGATCACCAGACGAGGTGCAACCCCCGAGTTGAACGCTCTTAATCACGCGACGATATGGCCTTCTGTAGTCACGCCATATCGGTAGATGCAACCGCGATCCCCTGTCGCGCTCTGCAACGAGTCAATATCGATCTCCTACGCCTCGTACTTCGTCTTCGTTCCCCTATTCCACCCGGCGATACTTGACTGTCTGTGCTCCGACAAGCGCCATGCTAATCCTCTTTCAAGGTGTCACAAACAGTTCTAGCATACAAACAACCCGGTCGGCGATTTCGCATTCTTCCGAAACTAGGCGAAAAATATGTTTCCCTTACTTTACTTGAGATGAGTAGTTATACCGCTGCTGCTAGCACATCCTGAACAAGAGGCCGGGCTCGGGAACGCCAAGGCCAAAGCCATTAGTTATCTAGAATTTATCAGAGAAGCAGATTAAGTTCATCTTCTATCCTGATATAACAAGTTGTTTGCCACCTTGGACATTTGTTCGTTTGATTCTGCCTCTTTCTAGCGTCATGCGTCAACGCACGGTCTATGTACGTTTGGAAAGCTTGTGTGATAGGCTTATTCGAAGCCCTGACCGATACCAATTAAGACGGACACGCGCTCGCCGGGGCCCGGGGACTCTATTAACGATTGAATGGCCGGATTAATCGGTAGAGCAAGCAGCGTTGGGGCCAACATGAAAGCTTGGCCTATGGTTGGTTCCGAGGACGAGAAATTGGGGTACTGAGTGGATAAGAGGTACTCGGAACCGTATTCTTCGAGATGCCTGTTGCAGTAGAGCTCAAAAACTGTATCAACCCGCATCATCAGCTTAACCTTCTCCACAATCGAAGATACCCTTGATCAGAACGCTAGACTTGAGCTATAATGTCTACCCACGTCAACACAACGGTAAACGACCGCACTTTAGAGAATATGCCGCGCGCGCACTAACACATACCTACTTACCTTAGCTCCGTCGCGCCCCTGAAAAGAAGGCGAAGGCAGGAACGTGACGTCGAATGGATTGTATAGTGATAAATGGATGTAATGTGAGGCAAACCGAATAGGGCTAGACATGCCCACCTCCTGCTTATGTGTCGGAAGGTTAGTTACGGTGGCGAGTCTAGGGTGCCCGATACAATCCCAGCTGATATCGGTTCTGTCTTCTTGGTCTACTTTTGTTCTCCCTCGTGTTCTATGCTACTACTCATCGAGTCCTGATGGTTGGTGGTGCTCAAACTTTCGTTTACCATTTTCACTCTCAAAACTTTATATTTTCTTATCGATTTCTCCTCAAACAGCCGCGGATCAATGAAGTACCATCGATCCTACGTAGGGTAAAACTGTATCTTGCACTGGCTGGGGTTCTCTTGAGGAGTGCTAGATCTTAGGTTTCAGTCCTAGGCCTTACGTTGCATGTCGTTGTCGTATCCATGGGTGTGGGTTGCACCTACCATTTTCATCGAGTGTAAATAACCTTCGCAAATGCTGACGGAAGAAATGGGTTGGAGTACCCGGTCGGCGCTTAGCGATAGTCGCCGCAACGCCACCCTGCAACAATCACCAATTGTGGCACGATAGAGACCAGATCTTAGTGAACACATAGACGTGGCTTGTTGCGATTCATTCACCTTCTTGTGCTTCGCGGCATCAAATTCTTGGCCTACGCATGTTATGTGACCTTTGGGGTACGGTCGGTCTTGTCCCGTTCTCAATCCTAGACTTCGCTCACAGGAGAGGAAGAACGCGGCCGCGGATGAGTTTCAGTCGACGGTGGCGCGGCCGTCGTACGGATCCTTTCCACTTTATTTCTTGTTCCAAATAGGGAGCACGCCCGGCCACATGGTGGTTTCCATAGAGGTATACCCTGTGCGGTGATAACGGAGCCTGCATACGTGATCGCACTAAATTACCCAGCCCGACTTGGCCGACTGTGTAAGCATAACAAAACCTGAGCCAGAGGCCGTTCGAGCTGGTAATTTGAGTCTAACCCCCTGATCAATGGCTCTTGGTCAACGCGGTTCCGCTCCAATACTTCGAATCTCGCAAGAAAGGGGTTCTTCTCAGCTGTCCACACACGTCATAGACGTCACAGAACAGCGACGCGATTTTGCAACCATTTATTGATCTAAAGAGGAACTAGGGCATGCCCATGTTGAGCTATGGCTGAAATTTGCGGGCTTGCTCGCTGCTGGTGAGTGATTTTATGTAATTCTTGCAAGAATGGGCTGTTTTTACTGTTGCTTCTGTGACTTTGGCTAGACCATTCAACATGCCGCCGGCGGAGTTCACTGCCGTGCCGAGGGTTGATCGGTAACTGGCGACATTTGTCTTCTTAATAGGACGGGACTGGTGCACTTATTTCCACGCAAAACTGGCCGAAGGAATGACACGCAGCTCCAGCGTTGCCCGGGCATGATTTTTCTCTCACTTGCTTGGCTTTCGCAGGCATCTTTTGTTTTGTGGCTGGATATTCCGACGTCACCGGCCGCGGTGAATAGTCCCCAGGTCTCGGGAGAGGAAGAATGAGCAAAGCCCCTGAGCATACAATATGACCTTTCTGGTCAGCGCGAGAAGTAAATAAGTGTTCGAACTGGCGGATTGAATTGTCATTTCACGTTGTACTTGACACCATAATTTTAGACTAATACATCCCGATCGATGCGATAAGCCATGACACACGATGGGATAGCCTGTTTGCTGGTTCACAACCCAATGTATGGTCTAATATGAACATATTTAACCAGCCTCGTTGACCATCGATCTTGAGCTGTATGCGTTTCAGTCATTTGTTTGTAGCTATTGCTTGCCGCAATACACAATAACTTGGGATAGGCTGGTTATGCGTATACATATCGGGCAACAAAGTCCATGGCCGCACGTTTCAGACCTTCCGTAGAGTCGGAGCCGTCCCCGCCCTAGACCTGAGGTGTGTTATTTGTATTTGTCCTAGTATTTCAATATTGCAAGCTAATTTAAGTCAGCTCCTGTGTGGCGTTACTAATTAGGTCCAATCATGTGATAAATCATTAAAAATGTTCGGCATCCGGCCATCGGCTATGGTCAAAGTCGTTCCGTAATCGATCTTGATAAATCCTAGCCCGCATGTATCTAGCGGATAGTGAATCGCGGCCCGATGTAGAAATCCAACAAAACTTATCAAGTCTGAGACCGGGCCAAGCTCGTGAGTGCCAGGTCCCCAGCCTAACCAGGATGGTTGAAGGAATATCGAACGTAGACGCGCAGTTCAGCTGAGTCCGGAACGAACACCCAGAGAGCCGGCATGTACGCGTTAGGTAGAAACCACTTCAAGTTTATTCTGCAGGCTTTGCGTGCCTAAGTTCAAACGCTGGGAGACTAGGCAATATTAAGCAGGCTCAGCTGACTTGTGACCTTGATGCTTTGGCATAATTGTGAACGTGTTAGACTGCTCGTTTAGGCAGACACTCCCGTGGGGTTCAGGTGCAACGCTGATTATAGTAGCTATACTCCACGGTAAAGCAGCGACTTTACCGACTGAAGCCGGAACGTTCCAGACTGAGCCGGGGAGGGAGAGTAGTGATGACGGTGCCTATTGGATCATCACCAAATGTCTATGATTGGCTCTGCTTGGTGTGATAGCCGCGAAGCGGGTATTGAGATAGTAGTGTATCCCACGCAGAGCCATGTAGCATTCGTGGAATGAGGGTCACCGTGTCCGATATAAGATGTATGCGAACCCCTTGACCGCAAAATAGACAAGGAGATAGCCGAAGGGACTGTAAAAGCCTATATTCTGGGGGTAGAAGCTTGCACGCATTGAACTAGGGCTCCGCCCCTCTCGCATATGGCGGGGATCGGAGGGTAGAGCCCGTTGAACCAAGGTGAAGAGTATTTGGTGCAGCGGAGTACGAAACATACGCAACGTTGCCGCCTTCGAGGACAAGGTCCCCATGAGATCTCAGATGAAGGGAGAGGGCTAACTGGAAACAATTGCCTGTTGGAGGCTCATTCAATAGGTTGTTGCGCCAGAAATGTGCCTTCGGGACGTGCTGGGGTGGTGCCCGGCAAACGCTCGCGTCTAGACAATAATGTCTTAAGCCTTATGGGCCACATCCGTAGCTCCCTGAGCTTGACATGGCTCCGCCGAGAGGGTCGGATCAGTCATCGTATGTGTGTGGGCGTACAGTCTGTCAAAACAACCACCAATGCCTTGCGAATGGGCAGAATGGATGCCCGAGGTACAACAACTTCTCTGGGCACGGGGTTCAACAGGTGCCAAACGTCAAAAGAAGCCCCGAAATTTAACCTGAAGGACTCAGAGCGCTCAACCTCGTCAGTCACCACGTCAGCTAGTCAGTTTCAGACATTTTAGAGCGCCGAACCCACGCGACACAAGAGCACCTACACAGCCACCGATTAGTCTGATCTTCTCTCGCCGAGCTTACGAGGCAATCTCTTTCACGTCTCCTTCACCATCTCTTGTACGTCACAAAGTCTAAAGATACCACAACAACCTACCGGGAATGAGTGTTCTTCGGCAAGACTCATCATCTAGGTCTGGTTCTGTGGGCTCAGATGAATTCACACCGGCCGCGCCCAAGCCTGCCACACTGCGGAAGAACCAGGTATGCTATTCAAATAAGAGTGTTTAGAATAGCACCTTACGTTAGAACTCACTTTGTCGACGTTAGGCATGCCATCAGTGTCGAAAGCAGAAACGGGTGGGTCGTGCATTGTTTACGGAGATTAATGACCGAAATAACTTGGTTCTATAGAAATGGTAGGCAGGAAGAGAGTTGTAGACAGTGTGGCCAAAGGGCTTAAGTTCGTCTCGTGTTAGCGACGCGCACCGGCCGTGCAAGTCGTGTGTTCGGGCGCACGCGAATCTAATTGCAAACTTGGTGAAGAGAGGCAAGCCGTTTCCTGCACATCCTGATTGCGTGTACGATGGCGACTCGCCTGGAGCCTATGATGCGAACCAGACCGTGGATCTTAATGGTATGTTGACCGGTGTCTTAGGTATGAGCCTTTGACGAAGTAGTTTGTTCTAGACAAGAAAGATTTGGAGGACAAGCTGTTACTCAAATCGCCACCGCTGGTCGTTGACCCTGCTCCGCAGCGCAAGTCCCAGTCCTCTCGATCTGAGATCTGTCTAATCCTTTAATTCAGCTTCGCCATTGACGGACATTAAACCCACACCATCCCAAGCAGATATTGATACACAACTCCTATCAAATGCTCTTTATACACAGATTTCTCAGCTGCCATGCTCCGCCCCTTCTTCTATTCTGGATTCAATGTGGGCAACTGACCCTTTGTTTACTTCGACACCACACGATATCGGGGGTTATGGATTTGTACAACCACGCGTGCAGAATAATCCGCCACCGGAACTGCCATTGGACCTACCATCAATGGACCTAGTCTACAGCCTGTGAGTTCCTCAGCTCAAATCGCATTTCGAATTGATCGAACTGAATATTCATCGGTAGTGTCGACGTGTTTTTTTCGCACTGGGGATTTGCTCGACATTTTATTCATATGCCGACGTTCAAACAACGTATTAGGCTTCCTCCGTCTGATCCAAATTTCCCATCTGCAGCCCTGCTACATGGTATATGTGCGATGGGTTCGGTGTACTTACCTCAACCGGGTGCGCCCGCGGAAGAAATCCGTGCGGGAGAACCTGTCAGGGGCAACATGTTTCGAACGGACGAGCAAGTAAATCGAGTGCTCGAGGGAATGGCTAGCTTCGGCGAACACCAAACCATGCTTGCCCAAATCAAGGCCCTGAATGATGCAAGAACTGGGAAAAGGTATGTGGTTCTGATACGCTCCGAACCACCTGGTCTTTGACAGCCATGCGTGGGGAATTGATTGTTCGGTTAGACTGTTAGAGAGCGTGCAAGGTAAGCATTATATCGCGATTACTATTATTCCATGGTTACAAAGCCAGGAAACAAGCTCTTATTTGCGTATGTTGGTGGTTCGTGGTACATACACGGTAGGGATACATATGTCATCCTCCTGTAAGTTGGCCTGAGATCATCGGCAGATGGGCGGACTTGTGGATCACGAGCGGTACCGTGATACGTGAGTAGTCTCCCCAGCAACCACACTGCACTGGCACTGATTCAATACAATTAGGTTTATCAATCCCTCTGGGTCTTACTGGATCTCGGGGATATGACGAGATAGTTTGGGGTCCAAACTTTGGCGACACGAGCTACCCTAACTTCAAGGAGTCCTTTCTCCCATCTACAGATGACTTTGTGGAGCAAGAGACACGTAAAAGGTCTTTTTGGATGGCATTTGGTACGTATGTTTACATAGCTCCGCCCTTCGTATTCTTTTCAACCTCGTGCTCACAACTTCACCTCGGAAACGTTGCGCTGCAACCCCTAGTCACTGATCGCACCCATTCTTCCGCGACGGCCTGGCCCGCGGCGATCGATGAACTCGATATTGGCCAGTCGTTCCCATATCCATTACATCTGTTCGAGGCAGGGGTGAGCACTCTAAATTGCTTAGATGGCCTACTGCAACGTGTTGTGGCTTTAGCGCGTTGACAACCCGTGTTTCTTAGGTTGCACCCGGTCCCGACACTAAAACCCAGAAACTATCCACCCCAGACTTACTCACTAATCACCCCACCGAGCTCACCGATGACGGGATACTTTATCTCAAGGCAATTGAGCTGTAAGTACCGAATCGATTCTTGTTCCTTTTGGTAGTCTGCTAACACTGCCATGTTATTCATATGTTTGGCGCTCAATTCATTTGGCGCTGGATCGACGCCGCGCATCGGTCGATGTACAAAGCATGTCTCGCATCACTGTCTTCAACAATCGAGTGCGCACACGATACGATGATGCTGCGAACATATCAGCGGCACCTGCATTCCATATGCTTGATGATACTATCTCTACCTTCCTGAAAGGTCTGCCAGCAGTACAACCCGATATGTATTCTGTATTCTCTGAGGCCGGACCCTTGTCGTTGAGAGTCTCGACTCGAGGGCTTCCGCATGCGTAAGTTGAATCGTCACGCGCTAGACTTCGCTAAGTAGATCCAAATAGAGCCCGAATCTTGTTGCACGACCCACATTGTAACCTTGAGGACACAAACGACGTGTCCACTCAGAAGTGTCTCCTTGCCTCAAGATCAATACTAAATTTGACATATCAACTACAAAGTTCAGCGGTTGACTTTAAATTACTAATGCCAACCTTTGTAGTAAGTCCCGCTAGTTATTCGGTCCGGTCTAGTCATGGTTGCTCAAGCCGGACGGTGCCGTACCTGTGTTCCTCCCAGTTTATTTGGTCTATATCAGGCAAGAGTTTGCTTCGGAACTATGCGCACAGTTTGAAGAAAGGGGACTACCCAAATGCGGTGCGCCTTTTGAGTTTATTTCAACGATATTTGGGGCATGTATGCTAACCCTGATGATCTACTGTAGCTTATCTACAGAGAGGAGGTCCGTTTCCTAATGTGCGTTTGTGTTTGAATCTATCTGTGTGACAAACCTTCTTACCCCCCATTTGCCGTACACGACAGTCATAGTGCCGTTCGCCTCGGAGAGAAGTTGACAATCGGTCTCCGACATGGGCTGGTTCTGCAAGAGCTACTGGATCGGGTAGACAAGATGCATCCGTTACCCGAAGGTTATGCGTGGCCGTCCCCTATGATGTAGCCTGTGCCTCGTGTGTTTCTTGTCTAGTCTTATTTATCGTTCGGAGCATTCTTCTGGTCCGACTGATGCGGTATGTCAGAGTCCCCATTTGATGAATACAACACCTAGGTTGCCGTTTTTGCCGTTCGTATTGGCTTAATTTTTTATCCACATATACTAAATCCCGGGGTTGCCATTATTGCTATAGCCAAAGGTTCTGCTTAAAGGCTTCTAGAACATCAAAGTGTAGAGTCCTTAACAGCATCAAAAGATCGGCAGGGGTCGATGTATGCCCTTGATTGCCAAACCCAAAGCTTAGAGCTTAAAATATGAGCTATATGCGGCTATTAATCATAGTTTAACTCTCCGCAGGGTAACGACGACCGGGATCTTTTATTAAATCTACTGAACGATCGGGACTGTTGCGGTCTGTGCCCGAAACCGAAGGGACCTGGACAGCCAACTACAGGGCGGCACTAAATAAGCAAAGCTCCGGCTTGTTGCCTGTTAGTTCGACATGCGTCGTTTTTCACTCCGGCACCACAAATCTGTAACGATACATTCGTATACACACGTTTATTGCAACTGTATCTAAATAGGTACTGGCTGAACTCGGTTCTAAAGTTTTCAGAGCCGAACCAAAACAGCGTTTCGCTGAATATTACAGCCTGATATTCGCTAGAATAGTGGAAAAGTCTGTGAGCTGTCATGTGGGCAAAAGGCACATGTAGCTCATGTGCGATGGTGAGGAACGGTATTTCTCGAACAAAGCGACTACACAGAATTCTGCACAACATTCCACCGAATGATTCCTTTGGTCCAGTGATCATTTCCGGCGATAAAGTCGCCACGTACGACCTTACCACGTCGTCGTACTACTTGGTCGTTCTCTACCTTCAAGTAGATACCTTCCACGGGGCCGGGATAGAAGTGAGACCTCTGTCGTACCATCTGCGATAATGCTTCGTTGGTCGGTATGCGATCACAAACGTTCAAAACCGGAGTTAGCTTGATATTTGTGTTAGTAAGAGTCTGTTCGAGCACCGCGCGGGAAGCGAATGTATTTGTAACCCGGTCGAATAGGTCAAAAGCATAAAATAAGGTTTCGAGAGTAGTGTAAGCAATGGAATGTGTTGCAGCCATCCATTCACCGTAGAGAACATAGCGCTCTGGGAAAGAATTATCGCGATCTAGAATCACATACAGGCTCTCGCGGTGCTCGGCAGTCCAGGAATCGAGTGCCTTGAACTGAACATGGTCTTCAGAGTGGACGTAATGTGAGCGGTTCTGGACCAGCAATGCCCGCGATGGAGAGAGCGAGAAGCCCAAGTTGGCGCCGTCCATCTTCTCAGTGATAACGACTCGCTCACTGCCGTAAATTGGGGCAGACGCAGGGGATTCAGCCACAATGTCATCGGCAGCCACCGCCCCCAAGTTAAGCAGGTGCGTAGTACGAGGGAACTTTATCAGTCCTACCGAGCAGAGCAGCTGACAGAGTTCCAAGGCGGCCTCGAAGCTAGTAACGTGAGCAATGCCTTGGAAGCCTTCCGGCTTCCAACTCTTGAGAGGCGGCTGAAAACTTCGTCGCATGGAAGCAACGGCAGTTCGGACCCGTGGGCCAGATGGAAGTGTTGGGTGGTTTGGGCGGTTCTGAGCCCTATCTACGCAGAGTTGTGGTTCATAGTCAAACCAGACGCAAACTGGGTGTTGTGCCCACGAGGCGAGCTTAAGCCATTCCCGGCGCTCATCAGAGGTGGGGTTGCACCGGTCCAGTATGGCTCGAGAGCCTGGTAGACCGGCACGACCTATGTCGTTTTCGCAAGTGACCCTACTTCCTGACTCATCCTGTGAGATGATTCGCCAGATAGGAACTGGATTTCG
>WSTJ01001633.1:0-11630 GCA_019623705.1 Ceratobasidium sp. 428 | reverse complement strand
CCATCACACAACGCTATCTAAAAACGCGCCTCACCCCTAAGTAACAGCACACAGGAAGGTCGAAACACTGCTTTCTGAAGTCTTCTCTTGCAGATATTCTCTAAATGGCCTATTTCGCGTAGTTGTGTAAGGACGTCAGGTGGAAGAAAGCTGGTGGTAAATACAGACAATACATCTGGACATTTTTCAGTAATAGAACTACAGAAGATACACAAAGCTGAAGTAGCACAAAGAAATAAAGCAGACAAGAAAAGTGCGACATGAGCTCATGCAGGTGTTCCCAATACCCTTTGTTGTTTTGGAGGTTATGCAACCGTATACACGCCTCCTGCACTGAGCGATTTACTAAGCAAAGCTCCCCAATGTTACCGCGATCATTGTCAACCACCAAGCCCTAAACAAACTTCCCACGCCCTCCTCATTCACCATCCGCCTTCCACAATCTAGGAGGCTTCGGCAAGGATCCTCCTCACTACGTAAAGCTATCACATCTTCCTCTTCGCCAATATAATCCGGCATGGGGTCTGAGGCTCCGTCAATTGCGCGGTCAGCATCTGTAGTGGGGTGATTGCGCTGCACGCTTAGTCGAGTCGCAAGAACTTCCAAGGGGCAAAGGATCGCAGTGGACGCCATGGAAAAAATAATGAAGCCAACGAGTTTCACAGGGTTGAGGTGCTTGGTCATTCGATTTTGGTCGTCTGGGTCGCGTACATCGCTAAGGCCACGCGAGAGCTACAGAACGGAGTTTAATGTGTTCCTACATAAGGCGACGAGGTGGACTTACCGAAGGTAAGAGCAGAGCACGAACCACTTGTGCGACGGCTACTACCCAAATCAGAATCAACATTCTGTAGATTTGTTCTCAGTAATACGAAACATTCAGGCAAAATGTCGCTCACCGAGCCACTAATAGCCCAGGTGTAAGATACAGCACCCACGGTTTGCGGCGCTCGTAGGGCGTTAGAATTGTCCTCAATGCTTGCATAGGTTTGAGCCACGGGAGTCGATGAGGTGTGCACACAGCGCTATAAAGCATAACACAGATAAGTTTTACTCTCATTTATCTCTAGCATTGCTTACCGATTGAATAGAATCTCATATGGGATTGCAACCAACAAGGCGCCGACCCCGTATAAGAGTCCCCGGAAGATACTAGTGGCAGGAACGTACACCTGTGAACATGGTCGATATTTTGCGTGGCCAGGCACGGTAAGAATCGCCCATAGAGTTACGATAATCGTCGAAATGACCGCCGGAACTGATCCATCCCAAATAAACACTCGCATTAATCCAAGTGGGCAGGAGACCTTTACTCACCGAATCCTTTGTACATTCCAGGCCAGCCTTCGAGTCGATATAGCCTCCGTATCATGTTGATAACTCCATCGACGGCTGGTCCGACTCGCGCTTGAGAGAGGGCATTGGTGTCATCTTGGTCTAGTTGGAGGCCTTTGGGCGTGTAGTTTGCCCGTAAGCTATACAAGTGCTGAGTAAATGGTTGGAAAGAAGCAAGCCATCGCTCCTCACCGTACAATTGCGCCAGCAATGGGAACAGCGATGATTAGCCCAAGGCCAATAGGGCCAATCATGGTCAGAAGAAATAACACTATCCCAAGAGAGCTTGCCATTGATACCAAGTTCTGTTTCGCCTGCGGGATTTGTTTTGGGACCGAGCTTAGTAGACTACTTAGTGAGTGCCAGTGATGGGTGGAACTTCAAAGGCGAATTAGCGCCGATCAGGCACAGCCCGCTGTGGAGCCCCCACGTGATGGCTCGCCACCGGCTGGTCTCGCTCGCAGCTGCGCATATAAGTTGCATAAACTTCTCATGAGCACGAACAATCTGATCGTACCGATAATTTGGAACAGATATTTTGGCCCAAACTGGAGCATATCTCATGCGTTTTTTGCTGCCCCACATCAGCTCCTCCGCCAACATCGAGGGTATATGCGCCTGCTTTCCTTCACAAACTACTAGACAACTCTTTAACAAATTTCGACCTTTGACGATTACCACAGAATACAGGTCTTATTTTGACTAAGGCACAGTAAAATCGATGCAGTTCTGATAAGTTTGCGAGTCATTGACAGAATACCAGTGGTACTGGATGACGCATTCCCCAGCCACTTTGCATTTGCCGTTCAGCTCCGGGATCGTGACATTGAAGTTCTCTACGGTATCTTTAGTCCCGACCAAAGCTTCCCAGAACGGAACATCTTACCCTCAGACTTGGGATATGGATAACCGCTTGCAAAATACGGGTTCCATGCAATCAACGGGGATCCGATTCTTGTGTTTGTCGCGGAATTAATCTAGGGGTAATTTAGCTAAAGCTCAACAATCAAACCCAACACGCTTACCACGGAGACGTTCTAAAATAAAGAGACAAGGCAGATTGAGTACAAGCTCGATAGAGATTGTAGCTAACTTACAGCATAACCCGAAGGATGATGGTTGATGATGTCTAGGACAATATTCACAACTTGTCCGGGTTTGTACTTTTGGACAGTTCCAGTGTTGTCGGCAAACTATGGAGCGTGGATATAAATTAGTGAAATTGATTTTAAAGGCCCCTTTTAAGCTCGCACCTGATGTCCACGGCACAAGAAAAGGTTGCATTTTGCCTATAGGGGTGCATGCCTTCAGTATCACGCAAGCCGTGTGATGGCAGCAAATGAGATATACGAACTGGATTGTAGTCGGATCCCTTCTTCACAACTTCGCTCTCAATCGGGCCAGCAGCGTCTGAAAACAAAAGATTCAGATATTTCAAACTGACGAGTCGATTTATTTGTACATACCAATGGTCTGCGCTTGAACCGGGCCGGCACCACATGCAGCTTTCATTGCATTGCCATACTACACAGACAAAGTTATCAGCCGGCTTATGTCCCCCTATGAAGCCTTTGATATTACCGTCCGGGTTGGCGGTGACTTAACGCGACCATGAGCCAAAACGAAAGTCGCGAACGCGAACAGAGGAGCAACGAATGTGGAGACGCGCATGAGGAACAAGCTAAAGACGATACTTGAGTGAGACATCCTAGCGGCTTTTTATACAAGGGGCTCCGACAGGCGGGAGACTCGTCGGTAAAGCTATTCTTCTGCGTGGCAGCCACATGGTCATGCCAAGAGAACTAGATGGCAGTCCGCCGGGCCGTTTGCTCACCTGCGAACTATCCATCAGACCGTCCGAGAACTTACAAAGTAGAGTCTACTGATAAGGGCGGCCATTCTTGTTGACAGACTGTTCCAAATGTCTCTAATAATGTCAAGCAGCCCCTGTTCTCACTGAAAATTCCAGCCTCGTAAGTAGGGTGAGTTGAAGTTAGACTTTTGCCATTACTTGATAAAATATAGTCACGGTTTTTGCTAGTCCGGTTGTGACATGGATCAATGAATGTACTTTAGGGACAGAAGCAAGTGCTCACGTGGGCTACTGTCGGACATTTCTTACCCCATGTTCTCATCCAAGCGGCAGCCAAGAGTTTAAGGACGCGCCAAAGAACCCAGAAGAACCCCGTGAGTGTGACTGTTGCCCGGTTTGGGGACACGTGACTCTACGGTGGTTGATCCAATCGGTCAAGACTTATGTACTATTGATTATCTTGGGAAGTGCGAGAGTGTCACCTAGTCTCATTTGCGTGGATAGACATACGATATCGATATCTACGCGCATACATGTGGCGAAATCGTACCGTACTACCGCAGATGCGCTACGTTGGCACAAGACTCCCCTTTAGATGATAGGTGTTAGTCAATAGCCTTCCGTAGTTCAGTAATATACTCATCTTTGAATGGTGCTCTCGCCGAATAGCCAGATGCTAAATAGATTTTCGGCCTTGGATGGGCTTAAACTCATCCCAATTCCCTTCGCCGAACAGGTCGAGGGATTCCGGGCCTAGCGCGTGGCACAGGGGGCATAAGTCTTCAGAGCTTGTTGTTCTCTTAAAATATAGCCGCGTCCTGACCATGTTATATGTATCTGGGTCAACCAGCGAGCCAAAGACTTCATTTCTTACGTCATACACTTTACAATACACAAGCCCCAGAATAATGCAGAATACGGATGAAGGATGGAGCATTCTCCTTTTGACATCGCAATGCTCTAATACTCGCCACTGGTCTCACTTGAGGGCAGCGAAACCAACGCGCTAAAAGCGAAAAGCTTAGCTCACGAATAGTACGGTGACCGTAGCAAATGGCTTACACTGCTTTCAAGATCAAATACGGTATAAACGTTCTTCATGAAAGTGTCCCCCATGATCCACGCATCTTTAGGAACGCCGCCATCAATGCCGCCAATTGCGCCAACGCATTGAGTACTGTTGGAAGGTAGCGTTCCGACTTTAAAGGCCAGGGTTAGAGTAATTATGTCCTCCCGGAACAAACCAACTCACGGTTTAAGTTGGTTGAGGAGATTGGCCAGACCTGACCAGCCAGCTCAACGCTGACGACCGGGGGACTCGCGCATGGATACGAGTAGAAGCCGTCAGCGCCACAATCAGTAGAGCTGCAAGGTATAGCATCTGGGATTTTCTCCCAGAACTTGCCGACGCTCGAGTTGGGGCCGACGATGATGGTGGTGCCGCTGTCGATGATCATAGGCCCAGAGTAAGCCGTTCCGTTGCTGACGCTAGCCGATCCACTCGTGATCTAACCGAATGATAGGAGTCAGTGAAGTTATAGGTTTAAGATTATTCAGTAGGCTACATACCCAGAAAGACTTATCACTGAGCTCAGCGTAGTGGATCTCTCCAGTGTATTTGTCTGTGTTTGCCCCTCCAAAGTATAGCTCCGAATTGTTGCTCGCGAGATACATGCTGAACATCGATTTCTTGACAACGCCTTGGCTAGCGAGCTAGAAAAACAAGATTTCGGATTACAGCTCCACCGTTCTATTTGATATGACTCACGTTTTCAGCGAATGTAGGTTTACCAATGTTAGAAATACTGCTCAGTGCCAGACCCATTAAGCTGCAAATAGTTTGCCTCAGTTCATAAGTTCTAGCTTGATACTTCCGTACTAACCCATCAGTGGGATCGGTGCCGAAGCGATCCGCCTCGGTAGTTACAGGAGAGAAATACTGGTCTGTCACGGAAAGTCCGGCGACAGTCACTTTGTCGCTGAAAACGGGTCCGCTGACGGACGATCCGTCACTGAAAATGGTCAATTCAATGCATTTTATGGCAGGTTAAGCTGATTACTTACCCATACTGGATCGTGAAGTTCCCGGGTTTCTCGGCCGAAGTGGACGAAGCAGAAGGCTTGTACTTCTTGTGAGTACCGCACCCACCAGTGGTACAGCTGTCGTTCGGAACCCAGAGGTCAGCGGAACCGGTATCAAAATCGATTGAGAATCTATTGAGAACGTTATGAGTTGTAATTTGGGCCGAGTATTGACTGCGCTTACTCTTGAGGGGGTGTTCCGATAGTAATAGGTCCAGCCCATACTGTAAGAATGACCTCATCAATGTCAACGCATATATATCTGAAACCAGTTATACGCACGGAGGTCATTGGACTCGTCGCTCAATGGTTCAGACTGACGCTTGAGCAAGGTTCTGAGCTCGCTAGGATTAAAGACCTTGGATCCAAGCAGGCCCTTGCCAGTATTCTTCTGGTGAGCGACACGAGCGTTGAGGAATTTGCTGGAAGTCGTCATAGTTAGAAAATGAACTGGAATGAACGAGGTTGGGACATACTTTTGAGCGCGCAAGATCTGGCGTGACAACGCGGCGGGGTTGACCACTCCGTTAGGGGCAATTGCATTACCGCGCTTGGCCAACGGGATCGAAATTCCAACCGGGGGCATGGGAGAGGCGATGGCAACGCCAGTAGCAAGGAAAGCGATAACAGCGGAAGAAATCATGTTTAAACTGAAGGGGCAGTTGTTTTCGAGAGGACAGCACTGAACTGAAGCTATATGCCAACTTTTCCTCCACTTTTATACCCGCCTCTTATCTCTAACTCTCCTCCATGAAAACCCATACCCATACTCGTCCACATGCGAACCTATTCGGAGAACAATCCTCGAAGCCGGACACGCATGGCATTGATAGTTGGAGCAACGGAGACCGAATAGGTCGACGATAATCACGGAGTCACCAAGCGATGTGAGAAGCGCTTCCTGTAGGCAAAATTAGCTACTATGGTTGTGAGCAGAAGGTCTTGGGTGTGGTCACATGACCAGAGTGGGGGACCGAGAAGCCCTGCTGCTTGTGGAACGAAGCTCAACCTTGAAAATAGAGTGTATGCGTCATCGAGAGATTGCATTTCACGGATCTGTACTAGCACGCGTGAGAAGCGTCGATGTTATTGTCGAAGAAAGACGTGACATCCTTTTACCATGTTGGTTGTCAACCCCTATTCGAGGTCCAATAAAGTGACTAAAAGTGCTCGCGTGAGTGGTTGATACCTGCGTAAATGTGAACACAGAAGATCTGAAACGCGTGCTGGGGGAGATTAGGATGACTTCCTACACAAGATAGAGTGGGAATGCGCTTGGCGGGTGAAAGAGGAGTCTGAAGTGAGTCAGTTCTCCCCTAGTGTCCGACGTTATCCGAAGCTCGTGGTTGCCGTACACACTACAAGCACTCGTCCAGCTCGGGAAATCGCGCAATTTGGCAGGGTAAGCTATCCAGGAGTACTCGTATTTGTTTCCCTCTTGCTGACTTCATGCAGGGTACTTCTCAAAGAAGTATATATTCTGTATCTGATTGTCGAGTCGGTACGACAAAAAGTGCGAAAATACAATGGACCATACGCATATGGCAACCTAAAACAACGTAAGGAGTGACTGATAACAACAACAACGACAACAACAACACGAACTGCTAGTATACACCTAAACCCGAAAGTGACCAGCAAAAAAGAAAAAAAGAAAAAGAAAAAGGAACGCTCACTAGCCTGAATTATGAACACAGCACGAAAGTCAAACTGTTATGAACAGCACACGAAAGCCTCAATCCAAGAGTAGTCCAACGACATCACTCAACGCTGTTCGTTTGCATCCCCGGGCCTCATCTTCCTCACACTTGGATCGGGTGTCGGAGGGTTTTGACTTGGCGCCGGCGTCAAATGACCACGTGAGGTGGGCGAGGATGGAGCCGCAGCACCAGGTGGCAATGCAGGTCTCGTATCGCTATACGCAGGTGGGAGCTGTGGCAAAAGAACAGGTCCAGCATCCCTTTGGCGCCACAGAAACAACGTTAGAATCTGCCACGTCGAGGAACACAACAGAAAAAGTAGGACTTACCTATCGCGCATCGACTCCGCATCCATCTCCGTACGGTTGATAGATCCCTGATACCGACCGGGCTTGCCTGGTATCGCACTACGTCCCGCTTCAGACGCGGGACCCCCTCGACCAGAACTACTTCCAGCGCTAAAGCTCTCCGCGCCCACCATACCTGGTCGTTGACCACCAAAATCAAAGCTTCCATGAGAGGTCAACCCGGGAGAAATCAATCCAGGAGAGTTTGGTCCACCTCCATAGGCCGCCGATAGGTACTGTGATTGCGTATCCGTCTTTCGGCCGTCGAATGAGTGAGTCGGAGTTTGGGGAGCGTAAGGCATAACGAAGGGCGTGGTTTGTGCGAATCCAGATTGAGGTCGTTGACGTTCAATTTCGTCCGCCTGTGCGTCTCGTCGGGACCGACCACGGCGAATGAACCAGAGGATGAATAGAACTATGGCAGCGAGGCCTATAACACCGCCGGCAATCCCTCCCGCGAGTGCACCTGCGTTAACACTGTGTGAGGAGCCGGAGCCGGAGCCGGAGTTGGAGCTGCCAGCATTGGGGTCTGCGGACCAAATGATTGGGACGGCTGAGCCGATGGAGAGTGAGGTGAAGCCGCCACCAAGGTTGGTGACTGTGAGTATGTGGTTTCCGGGTTTGAGGTTATCGCGCCGATACTGCACAGACGTTTGAGCATAGATGCGAGAAGAATGGATGACAAGAACATACAAGGATCGTTGAATGAGTTTGTTGGCTAGATGCGCTCAGCTCGCGAGGGGTATCATTGTCCACCTGAACTCTAGAACCAGGGTGTGAACAAATTTCACAGCAAAACCAGTGAGAAGCCTACCTAAACATCCCATAGGCTATGCCTCTCTTCCCATTGAGAACAATCCCGTTGCCAGAGAAGTTGATTGTAACGCTAGCGCCATCAGTTGAGGTAACCCTACAGAAACGCAGGGACGTCAATAAAGCAGCGCAACCGGGCCCGAAAAGAAAACATACATGGTGGGGTCGCTATCCTGTTCTTCTGACCATGCAGCTGTAGAGCTATACTTCATGTCAGTGGAACCATGCGGAATCGCCGTTCCCAGGCTCTCCGTCAAACTACAACAAATGGTAAGAACATCGCCACGCGAGCCAAGCTATGATATTACGTACGAGGGATCCATCGACGTCGTCCATGTGATATAGTCGACTTCGGTGTACGTTTTGTTGGTGGTATCAGTGTTGATTATTGTGAGGTTGTGTGGGCCGGGAGTGAGGTTGTCGACCGAGTACATTAGCTGTTTAAATACAGGATTGAGCGAATAGCCATTGTTGTTGTATACATATTGGCCGTCGAGGTATATCCCAAATGCTCCCTATAAAAGTGTGAGCAGGCATCAGTGCCGTGCCGATGAGAAAACGCTTACATGTTGCGACCGCTTTGAGCTGGTGGAAAGGTAAATTCATGACTAATAATACGAAGCCGTTTGGCAGAAAACTCACGCATAATAATAGACTGCCACTCCATCGAACAAAAATTCTGCCGAAGCCCCATACAGTATCGAGGAGTGATAGGTTCCGTCCCAATAACTTCCCAACGTTGGATCTTTCGTAGGCGAGTCCGTCCACGGCACGCTACCCACACCAGTGTACTGAACTAGGGCAGAGACATCGTCGGCCGTGACATTAGTAAGAGGCATGGCGACAACCCGGTCGACGTGGGCGGAAGGATTAACGGGGGGAGATTGAGTGGGACCGCCGGGAAGAGAGGGTTCATATCCTCTGTTGGCCTCGCTGGTTTCCAGGTCTAGACACAGCCCTGCTACGAGCGCTTGACCAACGATCTGTTCCTGACCGTAAATCCTGGCAGGGCGCTCCAAATTTCTTGATCGGATTCTAGTGCGGATATGACCAATCGGATAAAGGTGAGATTACCTGCGACCTCGAGGCTGAGTTGACCTCGGGCGAAGAAATTAGCAACAACGACTATCAGGTCTGTACTGGCGGCGCTCCACAGGTCGACCAGACTCCGTGATCCTCGGTCGTCGAACACAAAGGTCGCCAGTCCCGGAGCTTGAAAAGGAATCCAGACAAGATTAGATTTTCGCCGGTATAAATAAACTGCGGGGGGTCCAGCCACCTCGAAGCGCCACTATGAGCACGTTTTGTGAAAAGTCGCGGCCATGCAACCGAGGCTAGGATTCTCATACGGAATTCCGCGCCAAGACTTCGCTAGGTCGTAAGTGGAGCATTGAACTTAACCCCCTATCTATAAACGAGGCAGAATATATAATCTCTGGATCAGCTGTCGATGAGTTCACAGTCACGATTGCCACTTACCTCGGTCCCGCAGCCTCTGATCTCCGATGGCTGGACGGGTTTCCTCAAACGGAAACGGACATCAAGGCTACGCACCCACGCGGACCAACCTAAAATCATCCACCGTCATGCACTGTTCAGCCCATAAAGCCTTCATTGATCCTTGATACCGCTCGGGATTAAGGTAGATAGGATAACAGCTGTGCCATGTGGTCCTAACGCGAGCTGCATCGGAGTCTTGATGTCGCTCGTCATGCTGTCTGCTGGATATCCGTCCATTTTCTCTAACCCCGATGAGAAGCGCGACCAAATTATCGACCCGAGCTATTATTGAATCAGCCCCTTAGTTTAATATCTCAAGCGCCACGTCGATCGTAAAAGGGCATACCTGATCTGCAGCGCTTGTAACCAAGAAAGAAGAGCTTCACCCAACATATTTAGTCGGGATAGAGCGGCGCCAAAAACATGACACCTGAATGTCGCAGTGAAGAATTTTTGGACGTGTGGCCCTCGCCTAAGGTCGACGGCGAGGAACGGCTTCAGGTACAAAACACGAGCACCAATGTAGCACGACGCAGTATCGATGGGTGTGATTCACCTGGCCGAACAAGCTCAATAGACCGATGAACGAGCCAGTTGGAGCATACGTCAAGCAGATAGGTACTACTCGGAGTCGTATTCGTGTGGGGAAGGCGCATGGCCTTAGCTAGCCCCAATATTCAGTCCACGTGCAACGCATTGGGGAAATGAACTGGAAATGACAAACCAGAAAGAAGTTGATACGGGATGTATCGGACGAGCGCGTCGTCTATTTAGTCCAATCAAAGTGCTTGAAAAAGGCGCACATTAAATAAAATCAACCGGATCACGGAGGATAGACGACCCACATGTGGTGGATGCAGCGTACACCATTGAACGCAACACTGGCTTCGATAAAGATTTCAGCCGTCTTGATGAACTAATATTTGTACCGTTTCCTATCGTGTGTTCGGCATTTCAATAGTATCTTAATCCCTCGCCCTTGGATCATCATCCCGAAATGAGGACGTTCAAGAGCAACCAAACAACAAGATTGCACACATCACCAACGAGTCGACCAAATTAACCCATATAGGAACGGGTAACTGGCGCCCACCAATGCTCGCTCTGTACTAAGCCTTCGGTCAGAAACGTACACTCAACAAATGCCACAAGTTCCTTTATGAATCCTGTGAACGAAATGGAGGCTGTTTCAGTGTTTGTCGGAATAAGCTGTTCAACATGAGTGGCTCTGCACAACGGGGTTAAACTCAAATACTTACATATATTTGACAACAGATCTACGTAATACCAGCCTCTACTGCCATGGAGCAACACCACGCCAACCGAGCCCTTTGACCTCAACTTTTTGTGTGAAGAATACGCTTGAAATCTTGGAGTGGACGTATTAAACTAGTCTAGACTTTTGCTCCAGTACGTATCCACGCTAGACATCGTCCAGCCACGAGTCTGGCCTGAAGATCACTGCTTCAAGGCGCTCAAGAAACCAGTTTTGTTCTCTCTCGGGGATATTTGTGCGTTCCCACGAGGATAAACCGCGCGAGACATGCGAAGGGCAATGAGCGCTCAAAACCGTGTTTCAAGCCAAGAGAACGTGCGGGATAATTGGTAGGAAGGCTAAGCAAAAGATGCGATGAAGTCTAGGTAACCCTATAATGCAGCGGCCAAAGACACCAACCAACCAGAGACATTTAGTGGCGGATACATCAGGAGTTGCCGCCAAGTAAATATCGGGACGAGTTTCTTGCTAATTGTGACTCAGAAAACAAGAGGCAGTCGCGAGCGTAGCAGCCACGTCGCTCTGAACATCCCACGATCAAGAGGGACACACAGACCGAGAGATGGTAGCATCCACAACCCACGCAGGCCGAATTCGGCACGAGAGGGCAAGCAGAGACAAACAATATCACGTAACTCGCTCTGGCGGGACATAAATACGCTGTGTTAGTCGCTGCTATATTGGGATAGACCTGATAGAGTTCGGCAAACATCTCATAGTGGACATTGAGATAACATGTAGTGAGTATATGCTAGTGATAGTCA
>WSTJ01001632.1:0-11633 GCA_019623705.1 Ceratobasidium sp. 428 | reverse complement strand
GCATTGGCGTACGAGGATGTGTGATAGTAGTACTGAATCAGGTGAATGATATCCGCCACCGTGAACATTCCGGCAAAGCGCGAAGTATCACTATCCCAGAGCGGGGCAGACACAACACCTATTCACTAGTTAGTACGTCAAGACCGACAACAAGCAAAGGGGTAACATACCATTCAAAAGCAGTGCGCCCAGAGCCTTTTTCACCTCGAGTTTTGTATCCAGGACGATAAGACGAAAGCTAACAGGAAACACATCGTAGGACGATCGACCGTTGAGGAACGTACGTATCGCATTGAGCGCTGCGTCGTGGGTTTCCGGAGTCTGGTGGTGAGGAAGCGCTGAAAGTGCTCTGGGCCTGCGCGGTACCGACCCTCGCCGTCGAGATTTGGGTGTATTGGGTGAAGTGGACATCGGTGTCGGGAAGGGGTTTAGTGAGTAATTAAGGGTGGCACGTGGTGACCTCGCACGCACGGTCCCTGATGGCGCTTACTGCTAATTTCTTGGCGGTTTGACCAGAGCATTTAATCACGACCCATGAGCAAGGTGCAATTCGTGTGTACACCCAGAGACCAAAAAGCATCCACAGATACATAGAACCGAATACAGTCCAATACGATAAAAAAAACTGTTCAACAAGCTTCAAGATATATATTTGCTACGAAAAACAGGAATGCACAAAAAACGATCGACCAATCCCAAACTCGCACAGACCAAGACCAAGAAAAAAACCACGAAAAGTACGCAGAGGAAATATACAAGAACAAAAAAAAAGGTTACCGTTCTCTAAGCGGTGACGGCAAGGGGAACGGCAGCGGCGGCGGCTGAGGAGCCGGCGTAGACCACGACACCTGGTGGAAACTCTTCCTTTTACGTACGCTCGCTCGCAACGCTGTGCGAATCGTGATCGGCTCGCCGTTTCCATTCGCACCTGCTGGACCTGTCACAGTCGCACCGCTCACGCTCACCGACGACACGCTCCCTGTGGGGGAGAACAAGCTCGGCGGGACGGTGCTCGTCGAACCTGCGCTCGACGGCCGGGTGGCCAAGCTCGGTTGAATTTGTGGTTGAGCGCTGATCGATTGGGTTTGGGTCGCGTTTTGACCGATGTTTTGTGTGAGTGCGGGTGGGAGCGAGAGGGGGAAGATGCTGCGGTAGTGGGCTTCTTGTGTTTGAGATGTCGCGCGGGATCGGGATGGGGGTCCAGGTTCGGGGCTGGCTGCTGAGAGTTTCTCCATACGTGCGTGCCAGAGTTTGCGGTTTAGTGCACATTGGTCCGCGATAGGGCGTAGTTCTACGCGAAGCCTCATAAGCAACTATGTCACACAGATAGAGGGTGCGACGTACCAGGTATCACAGACGCTGTTGCGTTAAACAACGGCTGCGTAAACAGGTCGATAAAGCCTACTTGACCCTGCGCCTGCTGCTTAGCCCCGTTGGTCACATCCACATTCACAACCGTCACAGGTAAATCCAGCTCCTGCTCAAACGTCGCCTGACACGCCCACTCTTCAAGCAAAGCTTTAGACCAGTGCTCCGAAACCGCATGTGGGCGGGTCTATCAAAACACAATCAGCCATGTGGGGAAATGCCAGAAAGATAGACAACATACAGGATTACTGATATCACCACACTTGATCAGAGCTTGGCAAATCATCAGCCTTTCCTCGTCCTCGGTCAACCCACCAGCTCCTTGCCTAAACTCTCCCGCGGCCTTGCTAGCACTGCTACTCTTATCCCACGCCTCGAACCCCTTCAACCACGGGAAATGCACACTCATATCCGTCGCAAGCACAGTTTGTACGAGCAGCCATCGGAACCCGCGTGGCTGTCGAGCGATATGCGCTTGGTACGTCGCTGCCAGACCGGGCGAGGATGCGTATGAGCCAAGCCCAGTTCTACTTGTTCCAAGACCGACACCGTTGGCGCCGTTTAAGTTTCCACCTAGGTCGAGCCCGGACCCGTTGGACTTGGGAATCCCGGGCCTGTGATTGACGGGAGTAGGTCGGGAGGATAGGAGGTGGCCCATTCCGTACTTGTGCATGAGGCGCAACAACAGAGCACAATGAAGCTGTTCCAACGATGATTTATGGTCAAAGACCCTAGAAAGCGGAGTATCTGCGTTTGTCTGTCCCACATAAAATCAGCGCCTCAGCTTTCATACAGTCAGCACGCTTACCATGAACGCATTGCTAAGCCCAGGATGCCCAACATCATGGCCCACAGCAGCCAACAAAAGCGCAAAGACATCAATGTTCCGCATCACCCCAATCCGACCCTGCACCCTAGTCCGACGCCATTTCGCACCCGACTTGTTCACCTCTGGTCCGAGGCTGTTGCGTAACCTGCCTCCGTCCTCTGATTCCTTTGTGCCATTTGTAAGCGGTTGGTTCTGATCGTTCGTCCGGGCGAGGATCTGGACGGGCGGAACAAGCCCGGCTCGACATAAGAACCAGTATACGGCTTGGAAGACGTCGAGTGCGTGCTGGAAGTTGTGGTATTGGTTCTGTGTGCGGTAAATTTTGCGTACAGCTCGCAAGAATGGCGGGATTTGGTCTGTTGCATAATAGGTCTTAGTCACACTGAAGCATAATGATACCGGAATCTTGTAAAAACTTACCGAACCGAACACCGACATCATCCTCCAATCCTTCAATCTCAAAAGCAGCCTCAAACAACAGCCCAGCGCATGCAAGTACATCAGCATCCGATAGCTTGTGGGGCTCAAACTCCCAACGATCAAGCAACGCAATCAGCTGTTCGCGTCGAGTCGGATCAATGTCGTTGGGGTGCGAGGGTCTTGGTTTTGTCATCTCAGGCTGAGGACGGGTTGGGGGTGGGGTTTGGACTGTGGATTCGGCCATGGTATATGCGAACGGGATATGGGGATCTGATGCCGAGTGAGGTCTGCCGGTAGGATAAGGTGAGACTGGAGGAGGGGAGGGGGAAACATCCGAAGTGGCGCCGTCGACAGCTGCGCCAGTCTGGGTGTACATTTGTGACAGGAGCTCGGCGTACCTGTAACCAGTTAGAGTTGATAGTGATAATTAACAATAAAAAGACATACATTTCTTCGCCTTGGCCTGCGATGCCAAACTGGTGTTTCGGAGGAGTGCTAGCCTTTCCTTTACCTTTGGCAGAGGGCACACCGAAATTTACTTCTTCCTCTGTACCAGCCCATCCACCCCAGCCTCCGCCCTGGCCGGCAGCGCCACCAAGTGCGAGGGCAAGACCACCAACATCCACACTTCGACGGCGGGCGCAAGGAGGGAAAGCGGGTGCATATATGTGTGAGCAAGAGTAGGAGGCTCGGGCAGCGAGGTGGGGAGGTGGGGGAACGAGTGGAGCGAGAGCTGGCAGGGTCGACATGTGGGAAGACGCCGATGTGGGCTGGGTCTGGTAGGAAGTCGAGGCAGAGGGAAGCGAAGCCAGGGTGAGGGACGGCTTGTTGGGTGTGGCGATATTCTTTGGAGTAGATATACGCTCGAGCGACTTGGCCAATGTGACCTGAGGCGCAGACGACCATGGGCCAACCTTTGTGAGGACCTGGGTGACTGACTCGGATGTGAAAGGTGGGCTGATGATCTCGGCACAGCCTGCAGCCTTGACTGCGTCTACGATTTGAGGCGGGAGCTCTCCGTGGGACGGTGTGTATGCTGCGAGTGGATGAGCAAAAGCGAGCAGAGGACAATAGGGCACGGACCAATGACTGGGATGCCTGTGCCGGCGAGCTCGCCGACGACGCGCTTGACATGGGCGACGACGCGCTCGACGGCGGACGGACCAGCTCGCCCAGAGAGCTCGATGCTGGACACGGGCCGGGGCCGGTGAGGGGCCGAGGGGGCGAGGGACGGGGCGGGGGCGGACCAGGCGGCGCCCATGGGGGGCACGAAGCAGATGGCCGAGGGGGTGAAGATGGTGTCGTGGGCCTCGAGCGGGGCAAAGACGACGGCCGGTGGTCGCGCACGGTCGACGATCGCAGCGGCAACATTCCGCACGGACACCTCCACATCAGGCACGCCTCCTTTGTCCCCGATTCCGCCTAGCGCGACAACCAGCCCCTCCGCCCCGCCCAGGTTCGTCCCGGGCCCGCCCACCCGCATCCGCTGGCCCGGCAGCGACCCCCGGCTCCGCGCCGCCGTCGGCCCCGTGCCCACCGCCGGCGACCCCGGCAGCGACACGCTCGCAGACACGCTCGACCGCCGCGAGTGCGCCGGAGACTGGCTGCTCACCGTCAGCAGAAGCACTGAGCTCGTCATCCTTCCGTTCGTCTTGGTCCTGATCGTCTGCGTGCTCGACGCGGCTCTTGGCTGCATCAAGCCGATATCTCTTCCTCAAAATGAATCAGAGGGTTTGCCACGTGAACGCCACATGCCCTTGCTCCGCGTCACGTGTAGCATCCCGCACTCAATCTTGGCTAAAAGATGTCCATTTCTATCTGTATACACACTACAACTTGGCCTTGCCCTCGACCATCTTCACAAACGCATCCCGCACATGCCGCCTCTGAACTTTGCCAGTCGCCGTCTTGGGGATCGCATCGGTTATCAAAATCCTATCTGGAATCTTAAACTACAACACACGTCAATTTCATCCGCGCACAATAGCCTCTAATCTCACCTTCGAAATCTTGCCCTCGAGCGCGTGCCTGATCCGCTCTTCCACTTGCTTCCCTCCTCCCTTGTGTTCCGCGTCCAAAACAACACCCGCCCACACCACCTCGCCGTACTTTTGGTCCGGTACGCCGAATGTGACCGCTTCGCGGACGCCTGGAATCGAGAGAAGTGCTGCATCGATCTCGGGCGGAGCTATCTTCTCTCCGCCCCGGTTGATGAGTTCTTTGATGCGCCCAGTGAGCTTCAGATGAGGGGCAGACGGCTCTGGAAGGATCATCCCTTGGTCGCCAGTCCTGACAGAAAATGTCAGCTCCATTATTCAAGAAATATGCGTGCAATGCGTACCGGAACCATCGACCTTCCCAGAAACTCTCCTTGTTTGCTTTCTCGTTGTTCCAATATCCTAACACGACCCATTAGCACAGCGTAGAACTGACATGAAATAACACACCTTTAGTCACATTAGACCCCCGTACACACACTTCGCCAATCTCACCGCGCTTTACCTCATTTCCTAACAAGACCAAATCATTCAGCCTCCTGACTATGCATAGTCTGAAATCCTAGCCTACCTGCGTCATCCCGCACACTAACCTCAACTCCAACTCCAACACCCACCGTCCCAGGAATCTGACTTTCAAACGTATTTGAACACATCTGGTGACTGGCTTCGGTCATAGCGTACGCCTCCAACACTGGCGCTCCGAACGCTTTTTCAACTCGTTCCAATGTAGCTGGTGCTAATGCAGACGAGCAAGAACGGATAAACCTGATATTAGGCATGGGGGATGGGAGAGGAGTCGATAGTAATATCTGGTGGATAGTCGGTACTGAAAGGTTGACCACATTAGAGTTGAGCAGGTATCGGTCGCGCTGAAACTCACCTGCCGTATACCAAGTACATCTCGTCCCGCTAAAGTCCTTCCAAAACCTAGACGCCGCAAACTTAGGCGGGATCACAGCACTCCCACCGCTCGCCAACGTCGAAAGCAAACCGCAAATCAACCCGTGGACGTGGAACAGCGGCATAACGAGGTACGTCCTATCTCAAAACATCAGTCCCTCTTCTCAACCTCTTTGAAATCCTAGCGAACCTATCCTTTGGCTTAAGTCGATAAGTCTGAATAATGTTCACCGTCGTACGCAACAAGTTTGCATGCGTTAGCGGTACGGATTTCGGTCGGCCAGTCGTCCCCGATGTATGTAACACGAGCGCCACGTCGTCTCCCCGAGGTGGATCGTTCACTCCCCCTGAATTAGACTGTCTCCTAGTCTTCTCCGTAGAATACACAGTCTCAAGATGCGGCTTCCCATCCTGAACCCAAAACTCGACCGCACGGACACCACATTTCCGAGCAGACTCCAACGCCAACGGTGCAGTCTTGGCTGAATTCCTCGGAAGAAGTATCACACGAGGTTTCGTGTCCTCGAGATAAAAGTTGAACTCGGGTACGGAATAAGCTGGGTTGAGAGGGGCAGAGATAGCACTAGTATAACCCCCCGTTTGAATCAGAAGTGGCAACAAACCCACGCATGTGGGAATTATGACGATATATTATCCAACTTACCGCGCTGCACCAGTCGCAAGAAACCCGACAACAAACTCGAGTCCATTAACAAGACTCATAGCGACTACGTCCCCAGGAACGATTCCTTCGCTGCGAAATACATCCCGTAGACCGAGTACGAGCTCTCTAAGACTAGCATACGATACGTCAAGCTGCGGTACACCCGGTCCGGCATCAGGTATAATAATAGCCGTCTCTTGGGCTGACGGCGTGAGCGAAAGCAAGGTGTGGGATTCAGCGGACATGGTGGTCGAACGAGATACAACGTCCGGCTGATCGTTCAAGTGCATACGGCATAGCATGCTGGAATTTGATCAGCACCTTACGGTCCCGGTGGTCCGCATGACGACATAGTCCTACTAAACCCGACGACCATAACGATATGCTCTTACTTTGGTACCATCCAGGCTAAGATACGCGTCTAAACGCGAAACCTTGGCACGATATAAACTCTCCAACTTTATACAGGCTTGGACCGGCGTCCGGAAGCACCGCCAAGACTTATATATACATGAATTCGCGTGTGTGGGAACTCGTCACACGCGACAAGAGCGCTCGCTGGGGCGATGACTGAATGTGGTTTTACACCGCCCGCAGCACGGAGTTGCTTGGGCGAGTGGAGTGTTGAGTAGGGCGCTAGTGCGGTGTCGGAAGGTGGGTGGGTAAGTTGTATATAGGTGGTTGAGCTAGGTGATCGTCGTCGCTCGAGATGGCGTTAGCCTTGGGCGGTCCCCTTTTGTTGTACACTCTTCAAAGTATTTACGCTTTATAAACTGCCAATAATCTAAAGCTAACAACTTGTTGGCAGCGCTGAAAGATAACAATGATACACCTCTGGACGCTGAAAATCAAGGTGCTTTGCCGCCAGCTCCCTCGCAACCACTACCCTCTGAAGCCGTATCCATACCTTCGTTCGTTCAGACTGTGCAACACCCTCCTTCACAATCACGTCCATTATATGTCACAAGTATAGAGTGGAAATACGACCTTTGGAGGCGGCGGAGTTACCAATATGTCGTTATATACGCTTCGTCGTCTGTTCAGACTGCTCCTACTATCGCAATCCGGGTGGACAGGTGAGCTCTCCAGCCACTCCAGAACTGTCCTTGTCCACTAACTAGGCTGGGCTCACTCTAGGCACGGCAAACTAGGTATCAAAATCCCTTGGTGGCACGTCCGTCCGCCCTACTTCTTCGCCAACACAAAGCGAACAGCGACTTCAGTCCTGGCTCGACCCATCGGTGACCCCACAACAGATCCAACCAACGGCACGTCTATCATCAAATACACACACTGGACACACGCACTCCCCCCTTCCATTCCCATTTCAGACCTAAAACGTTCACTCGAACGAGCGCGCAACAACGCCTGCACCGCTCTGAATCATGCGGTGCGACCGTATATCACCCATGGCTTACACCTGTCCGATCACCAGATTCGACACGGTCGGCGCTGGGCGGATTCGCGTGGGCTGCAGTTTGTGCATACTGATGTTGCGGACGCGGTAGCTGATGTGATGGAGACTAGTATGGTCTCTTGCGCGATGCAAACACTCTGGGCAAAAATACTACCTCGTCGAATATTATGGCGAAGTCTGCAGAGGAACGTGGGTGTCAGGAACGAGTATTTTCGTGTCGTGAAAGACTATCAGCGAGAGCTCCTGCGGCTTATCAGCTCTTACCCGGGTCTTGATTCTGAGGCTCTCTCAAAAGTCGCCCTTTCGTGGGGCATCGATGAAACCAAAAAATCACCTAGCCTTCTTTTACAATTTCTGACTGGATCTCTCTCTAATCATGCCTTCATTTCTCCCCATGCTCCCGCCGCGAGACTATCCGACGTTGCCTCTCGCCTTGAATCCCTTGTCCCGATTATCCCTGCCTCTGGTCCAGGAGGAAAGCTATGCAAATTCCACTCAGACACGCTTGTAGCCCGCCTCCCCGATAAACTCTGGCACTCATACGCAGTATCTCCGCCTTCTGTGCCAGTAAGCGACGCGTGTCGAATCTGGTGCAGATTCGCCGATACTAGTACATTCAGCTTCTTGTTGGATGTAGTCATCCAGTGGTTTATCGCTCTGTTGCTGCTTCCGCAAGACGGGCCGAAAGGACTTTGGGTTACTTGCACATGTCTCTATCATGCTTCATGGATATTGCGGTGGAGGTCCCAGACGCGCAAGATATGGAGGAAAGTATGGAAGTCGTATGAGGGGCCGATGATCCAAAGTGAAGATGAGCTAGGGGACGAGTCGGGCTCCTTGTCGTCCTTGTGGTCTCAGAGCAAGGCATCTCTGTTGAGCACTAAATGGGATAATCGAACATTTGCTGAGATTCCAATGGTGTTACTAAATTAATATTTACCCTTTCGACTAGAGCATTTCAAACACTTATTTGGGTGTATGCTACTATGATTTCCTGGTTATATGCTCATTAATTTTGGTGCCTATTACGTCATACGCACGTTTGATCAATTCAACCAGTCAACAGCTGCCAATCAACACTGCGGGGAGGGCCGGATTTTTGAGATGCAAAGATGTGATGAAAAAGCGGGCGTTTAGCATTTTGATCGCTTTTCGGTACATTTTTGCATCACGTGCAGTTGTATGCACTTTTTTCGAGCCTGAAAATGTGCCCTAAAACGGTGTGCCGCCCACTCAATAGAATTTTTGTGCGATGCACTAGACCTTGACCGCCACGAGACTGTCGAGGACACCGTTCTACGTGCCGTTTTCCGTGGCCGAGAGCATGCAATAGTGAGTAACATTCCTCGCAAACATAGGCTGTTATGTCAGAGTGTCTCATGTACTGAATTTTGGTAGCAATGACACAACAAGAATTGTAAGTTGGAACCCGTTCCACCGAGTAAAACTCATGTTTTGCTTCCAGATCCTTCGACCGATGATCCCTAACAACGCGCTTCGTCGTTCTGCCTAGATTTACGCCTTTCCAACCTCCCAAACACTCTCGATTCACGCGCGCTGTGAGTTGACGTATTTTAGCCTGAGACCCATCCGATTCTGAAGCCTTTCGAGTGCCTCGTTTAGAATACCGATCTTCCCGTTTTTATGGTTTGTGGCAGACTCCAGTGTAACGATCCGATCTCCAAACGCTGCGTTCGATACCCTCGATGCCAAAGGGGTAGGGCCGGGGGAGGGGGAATTGGTTTTGGTGACATGATTTATGTCTCAAACAATGCCTGTGAGTCCTTTGGTGACACAACGGGAAGCACTCTAACAAGACACGGGCCAGAAAACCTCGGGTTTACGCGAAAAGGGCGGGTTGTAGCACACAGATAGATTCGGTACGTACTACTTCTTGCTGCAAAACCATTAGATCGTGAGTGATTGACGCGCCGGTTTTGCAGTTTCGATGCAGAAATATTGTACGAGGTGACCGCAACATAGTTGACTTAGTCTGCTTGTTGGCGAGGAATGAATGTGTAAGCTATCGTATGATAGACCAATTTGAGACATTTGCGGTCCAATATATCAAGTGCATAAATTTTCAATAAACCAGCCGGCTGCCCAGAGACCGCGGCTACCATCACGTGCTGTCTTAAAAAAGCGTCAGACAATGCACCGAAATGTGAGATCGGCCACACTTTTCGAGATCCGCAACGATTTGCAGAAATCTATAGAAACGTAACGAAAAACTTGCTTTTTCGTTGCGTTTTGAGGTCGCTAAAAATCCGCCCCTCCCCCCAGTGCAATGTTGTTTTTGGCCGACCGCAGTTCGGGCTTTCCATGCAGATTACTAGCACAGCTTGTTTCTGCTGCGGCCCGCGATAAAGCCAAGGAATGACTTTGACTAACTCTTGTGGTTTACCATGGCGATCGCTCTCGACAGTCCTCTACTGTTGTACACTCTTCAAAGTATGTCCATCGAGAATGATGTGTCCAAACCACCAATACTAACGAAAAAAACATAGCGCTGAAGGAGGATAACCAAGATATTTCACCCAGCGAAGAGAAGGAGGACCCTTCGATTTCGGATGTTCTCCAGGCACTACCCTCAGAGCCGATATCTATCTCTGCCTTTGTGCACCGCGTACAGCACCCTCCGCCACACACGCCTACGTTGTATGTGGCTAGTATCGAGTGGCGAGCCGCAACCAAAGACGAGCTCTACCATGAGTATGCAGTGATACGCGCTTCAACAACTCCACAGACTGCTCCAGTTGTTGCGGTTCGGGTGGATAGGTGAGCTCACTCCTTTACACCCGGAGTTAACTTATGCAGCCAATGTTAAAGATTTGGCAACTTGGGCACCAAATTACCGTGGTGGAAGCTGCGACCAGCTTGCCTTTCTACAGGAATATTTCGAGATACAACTACCGTCGTTGCCGGCCCTATCGGAGACCATACAGCCGACCCAAGCACTGGCTCATCTGTGACCAAATATACCCACTGGACACAAGAGCTTCCTTCCACTGCGCCTATCTCTGAGTTACGGCTTGTTCTCGAACGTGCGCGAAATAATGCATGTACTGCGCTCAACCATGCCATACGACCGTATATCTTAAACGGCTTGCACATGTCGAACAAACAGACCCGACACGGGCGACGCTGGGCGGACTCGCGAGGACTCCAGTTCGTGCACGCCGACATCGCGGCTACGGTAGCCGAAGCTATGGATATCGGTATCATTCGATGTGCTATACAGCATTTCTGGGTGAGGGTTCTACCAAGCCGAATACTATGGCGAAGCGTTCAACAAAACGTCCGCGCGAGGGAAGAGTACTCGGACGTAGTACGTGACTATCGTCAAGAGCTCCGACGCATCGTCCAATCACTTTCTAACCTCGACCCCGATGCCCGTACAAAAATCTCAAGATCATGGGGAATTGAAGAACACGAAAACCACTCTCCTCTTCTAATCCAGCTCCTGAACAAGTCTCTTTCAAAACACGCTTTCATATCACCTCATTCACCGCTAGCGACTATGGGTGATGTCGCTTCTCGCCTCGATACAATTGTTCCACTATTGCCTTCCTCAGGACCGTCGGTTAACATGTGCTTGATATATGTCCAAACGCTCCTGGCTCGCCTCCCCGATGATCTTTGGCATGCATATACAACCCCCGTCCCTCCCGTCCCCGTTAGCACCACCCGCGCACTATGGCATCGAGCTAGAGATAGCCGAACCTTTTGGGTTGCCTTCGAGATCCTCGTACAATGGGTTGTTGCGACTGCGTTAATCCCGGTCCAATATGTGTCTGAACTTTGGGTGTTTGTTCTGCCCCTCATACACGCGGCTATTGTGATACCTTGGGTATTAAAAGAGCGCAAGACATGGCGAAGGATATGGAAGGTCTATGAAGGCGCAATAATCCAAAGCGAAGACATCGAATGGGAGAGCGATCTGAACACATTGTCGTCGCAAAGTCGGGTCTCCTTGTTGAGTACCAAGGGAAGTAACACTACTAATGAAATTCCGTTGCAGCCGGCGCGCAAGCT
>WSTJ01001631.1:0-11639 GCA_019623705.1 Ceratobasidium sp. 428 | reverse complement strand
ACCCTTCTCCGCAAAAAGTCAAAATGAATTTACCAGCAACCGTTGCGTACCGACAAATAGGAGATCTTACCGACGCCCTTGACGTTGTTCGGAAGCTGTGCTATCCCGTGGGCGAAAGATATATAAGCCTGCTTAGCAGATCGCATTTGGCGCTCGCAGCTCTCGGACCCTCTAACTTTCGTTAACATCCCGGTGTGATAGGATTGTTCTACACTGGGAAAGGCTCCGAAGACATTCCATCACCGATGATAGTTGTAAATCACTACTTTGGATAGGGGTGTTATCGTAAGTGTTGCGTCAAGCAGCTTCGGAAAGAATGTAAACCGGACATGGCTCTATATATGTACTCACCGCAAAACAACAGACATTTCTCCAAGGTGTTAGAAGTAACTCCGTACGGGAGTAGTTAAAAAATTTCTCGGATGTTGATGGTGTATTCTAGGACGTGATCCCCGAGGACCGATGCTATCCCCTAAAGAGTTGCGCGCTGAATCCAACTGCACCCGAACACCTCGTTTCAAGTATTCATGGATCAAGATCATCTGTTCATCACAGCGTAAGTTGTACAGCCTGATAAATGGGGTTCTCTAGGTGGGAAGAGTGAGGAAGAGGGTTGCTGCGCAGGAGGTGTTAGTCTTAATTCCGTCTGTGTGACGCTGTTTGATGAATAGGGGTCAGAACAAAGTTAAAATATGGTCCTGTACAGCTTCAGTCGACCCCTAGCCACAGTGCTTGACCACCACCGTCGGCACAGGTCACATTGCGTTTTTGGGTAAGCAGCGTGATACAGTGCAAGTAGTAGCAGTTGCTCTATAAGTTTTATGACGTTAACGGGGCCAAATATATAGCTGTCCGTGACCCCCAATCTGCGTGTGCTACACAATGTCTGGTAGGTCTTCTCGCCTTATCATTTTGTATTCATTCACTCGTTTGACGAATCTAAAAGGGGATCACTACCAGGGTAAACTACCTGATATCGGACACCTTGCAACCTGGAGCGTGTCGAGTTTCAAGTATGGGTTCAACGTCGATTGTCTACGCGATGATGACCCCGAGACATTCTGGCAGTAAGTTAAACGCGTCTTAGCTTCAAGAGAGCCAATGAACTGAATAAGAGACGGCGTATAGGAGCGACGGCCCCCAACCTCACTTTATCACACTCCAGTTCCACAAAAAAGTGGCAGTACAAGTATGTGTTTAGTGTCATGTAACTCATTAGACAACTTAGACTCGGTTCATCACCCAACCAGAAAATAGCCATCCTCCTCAAATTCGAACAAGACGACTCGTACACGCCCATCCGACTCGCGATTCGCGCAGGGATGAGCCTAAACGACCTCCAAGAGGTGCGATACGTCGGGTTCGAACGGCCCAACGAGTGGCTCGATTTTGATGTTTCGATGGACCCGTCGGATGATGGTATGAACGCGTACGTTTTTTTGTTGGTTTCTGAGATGTGTGTTGTTGTGTTTTGATGTTATGAGGTTTAGGCGACCGCTGCATTGTTATGCTATCCAGATCGTGATTGCGGCGAATTATATGAATGGGAAGGATACTCATATTCGAGGTCTCAAGGTGCTGGGTCCGCTCGAGTGCGTTTTCTTTGATTTTGATAAGAGTTATGGTTAAACTAACGAGGTTCATGGGTGTAGACCCCAACCTGGCGCTGAGGATATCATACCCTACACATCTCTAGCGTTCCAAATGCACGAATGTATCCGATAGCGAAATGATTTCCTTGAACCGATACGATCTTCGTTATGCTCCGGGTTGTACAAGCCCAGAGTGAATTTGACATTTAATTATAGATATAGATTCAAGGTTTAATTCAATACACGAGTCTATCCCGCCAATCGCTGTATTTCATCTACCCAGCCATATTCTTCGACTTCCTCAACAAAAGCGACCTCCCACTCATATCTACACACCCCCAAAAACCCCAATCAACATCCCGTTGAACAAAACTTAAAGTTTCATTTGTAAAAAAAAAAAAACTCACCCTCGGGTTTATCCAACCCCATCAAATCCAAAATGGTCGGCGCGACATCTGCCAACGCGCCCTTGCCCTCCTCGTCTTCCCCATTCTCCTCGTCTCCGGCAAGCCCGTACTTGGCCGGGTCGCCAGTGATAATAAACGGAACAGGGTTCGTCGTGTGCGCCGTGTGCGGGTTGCCCGTCTCGGGGTTGATCATCTGTTCGGCATTGCCATGATCTGCGGTGATGGCGAGGATGTAACCAGCTTTTTGACATGCGTCGTATACCGTCTATTATGTGGATCGAGGAAGAGGATTGGGGGTCGTTAGGCTGCCAGTTCGTCTTCCAAGGGCGGAATGAAATGACGTACCTTGACAGCCTTGTCCGTCGCGCCGATCGCTTCCACAGCAGCCTCATACACACCCGTATGCCCAACCTAAAACTCTGTGTCAGTTTCGAAATGATATTGTCCCGAGGGCACGAGTTTCGGTTTTTACCATGTCCGGCGGCGCGAAATTGCACATCACAAACTCGTACTGGCCCGAGGCGACGGTCTCGGCGACCTTGTCCGCAACGCCCTGCGCGCTCATCTCCGGTTGCTTATCGTACGTCGCAACCTTGGGCGAGGGGATCAGCTCTCGGTTTTCGTTTTCGAATTGTTTTTCGACGCCGCCGTTGAAGAAGAACGTGACGTGTGCGTACTTTTCGGTTTCTTTGTATTTGTGTTTTTGAGTTTTTAAGGATAGATTAAGGGGCGAGGGAGTGGGAGGACCGTACCTGCGATGTGACATTGTTTGAGGCCCTTTTTCGCGAGCCATTCGGCTAGGACGTTGGTCATGGCTTGGGGCGGGAAGGCGATGTTGAACGGGAACTCGGAGTTGTAGCGCGACATGGTGGTGATGTGCTATATGGCGGACATTAGATTATGTTGAGTATATGCTGGGATGGGTACTCACCAAGTTCTTTGGCACAACTACCTCCATCGGCTTATCGTCCAGCCCAAACACAGAAACGATCTCACGCATACGATCAGATCGGTAGTTGAAGAAGAACAGCGTATCCTTGTCTGTTGTGCAGTTATAAGTAGCGCCCTGATGAGCCTTGAAAGAGGCGCACCTTTAATCCGAGTTTCCTCTCCGCCGATGATGATTGGCTTCAAGAACTCGTCGGTCTCGTCCTTTTTGTATCTCTCCTCGACGGTCGCGACAGGATCAGAGCTCTGCTCGCCCTCGCCCGACACAAGCCCGTCGATCGCAATCTTCACCCGCTCCCAACTACATACAACCATCAGTCCTTGGCTAAAAGTTACGAATTATCGACGCACCGCTTATCCCGATCCATAGCATAATACCGCCCAACAACAGTCCCGACCTCTCCATACTTCTCCTTTTCAATAAACTCCAAAAGCTCTTTCAAATACTTGTCCGACGACCGCGGAGCCGTATCCCGTCCGTCTCCGATGAAATGCACAATCGCCTTGGGCACGCCCACTTCTTTAGCCGTCTCGAGCAGCGCTTTGAGATGGCTAATGTGCGAATGCACACCCCCGTCCGAGACGAGACCGAGGAGGTGGACCCGGCCGCTGGTGGATTTGGCGTGCTGGAAGCTCTCGACGATCGTTTTGTTCTTGTGGAACTCGCGTTTTTTGATCGAGACGTCGATGCGCACAATGTCTTGCCATACAATGCGACCCGCGCCGATGTTCAAGTGACTATATGAGTATATTGGCATTTAAAGTAAAAGAGATGTTGTGGGAGAGAACGTTACCCGACTTCAGAGTTTCCCATCAGGCCATCGCTCAGTCCAACGGCGAGACCATGCGCCTGAAGTGTGCGATAACTATGAGCCTTGCCGATACCGTCCATATTCGTCGTATCACCGCCAAAGACAGCATTGCCCTTTTCGACTTCGGACACACCCCATCCGTCATGCACACTTTGCGCCCAACGAAGTCAGCATATAAACTCATCTCAATATAAACTTAGAACGCACATCAAGCAGACTTTATTCTCGACCTTGGCCATCGTCGCTGTCGTTGTCGTTGTTAAGATCCTCGTAGCTGAAATCCTCTCAGACTTAAAAGACCCTGGCAATCGAGGTGGGAGAAAGGTTGAGAAGCGTGAGAAATCAACTACTGATCCCATAACGGGATCAAGTGAATCTTATCAGCAGTTCTCGTTGTAAGCGCCAGATAAAACCAAAATTAGCATTATGTCAAGAAAACTGCGAGTCAAAAAGGATACAATAAGTTATCTATTGGAGATATATAAGTTAGATGTACACCGCATATGTTCCTATCATCCATGTCAGTTTTCAACTTTTAATCGTTATACGACTCGAAGACTCACCCAAAACAGGTCTATGATCACTCCGCCCACCCAACCGCTGCATAGCCTTATCGTCCAACGTCCCATACGAAATGCACACGATATCCCCTCTCTTGCGCTCCTCTACCACCACCACGGGCTCAGGTTCGGGTTCAGGCTCAGGAGGCACGATAATACTCTGTCTCGGCCGATTAAAGAACCACCAACGCGGGACGTCGTCTTTAGCGGGTGGCGCAGCTGGAGACGAAGGAGGTTCTTCCATGCCTTCAGACGTCGAGAGCGAACGCGGTCGCTGCTGAACCAGGTCGAGTCCGGCCGGGGGTTGTGGTTCGGGTTCCATCGACACGGCGTGGATGAGGCCTGGTCCTTGGTTCTGGCCTTGAGTTTGACCTTGACCTTGACCGTGCAAATTAGGATGCAACAACCTCGCAAACGGATTCGTCCGCGGCCACTGCATCGACGCAGGTTGTGCCTCCCCACCACCAGCACCAGTAGCCCCAGCAGTCATCGTACCAGACGACCCAGGCCTCCGCCTCCCTGCACTCCCCGAACTTCCAGGTCTGGTCCCAACCACAGGTTTCGCACCCACACCTACATCTTCCGGCTCGACCTGCTTCAAAAACGGACTCGCGCGGGTTTCGGCCAATAGAGCTTCCCGAGTCTTGCTCTCCCTCTCCCTCGCACGTGGAAGAGGAAAGGAATCTTTACGCCCGCGCGAGCCTTTTCGACGCATCCCGGTCAAGATGTTCCCGACCCGGCCGAATCGACTGTCTTCGTCCGTAAGAGGCGGTGGGAAGTGAGGAAGTGGGAGTGAGGGTGGCAGTTGGGGCGGCAGGACGGTCGACTTATATACGATACGATCGCACCTAGGTCCATCCAAATTTTCAATCAGCTACGAACCCAGAGGGAGGGGGCAAATGGAAGAGAACTGACCAGCTAGGCACACGCTGCTTGCTCGACGTATCGTACACGCCCTTGACGCTCTCTCCTTCCTCTGGACCTCCGACTCCTTCAATAGTCATGCTACTCCCTCCACTCGAATTGGCGCGGATCATAGGTGGGGGCGGAGCGAGTCCTCCAGTGTTGGACAAAGCCGGCGCGCTAGAACTCGATAATCCGCCAGGACCGGGGTTCGTCAATCCGGGACTCAACAATCCTCCCCCAGAAGGACCCGCCGCCCCTCCAGCACCAGCACCAGGACTCGCCAAGCTCACAGCCGGAGAACTAAATAACCCTCCTCCAACAGCAGAGCCATTGACCGGACTCAACAACGCCCCGGTCGCAGGACTCAAAAGCCCATCGACAACAGGACTAACAATCCCGCCAGCTCCATCCATACTCGCCCTCCCCGCACCACCCCCACTAACCCCCGTCGCAGTGGTATCAATAACCAAATTCGGCTGACTCTTGGCCTTGTCCACATCACAATGTAAACCGGCCGTACTCCCACTCCCGCTCCCGCTAAGCACAACCTCGGGCCCAGAACTCACGCCCCTCTTCCTATCCACCCCGCCTCCTACACTACTCGCGCCTAGAGCCATCCCACTACTAGCCCTCTTCTCCACACCACCACCCGCACCAGACTTGACAACCAAAACCCTCCAGCCCTTCTTCGCACCCCGACTCAACATCCTCCCCAACCCAACACCACTCGACGACCCCTGCTGCGCATTCGCGACCGTATTCTGCTGCACACAACTCTCGTTCTCGTTCTCCCCTTCCTCTGACCCAACGCTCTCGGACGCAGAACCAGGTAAGGTCGTAGGCTGGGACCTCGTCGATGGCGGCCGTTGCTGCTTCCTCCCAGCACCACCAAAGTTCAAATTCGGCTGAGACTGCGAATGCGGGTGCGAGCTCGTAAACGAATCCATATCAGACTCGTCCTCTGTCTCCGAACTCGATCCGGCCGATTCGCATTGTTCGGCGAGCGGGCGGAGGGGTTTGGGTACCCCGTTGGGCGATTTGGGTATCTTGTCGGATTTATCTTTTCGTCGGGTGCTTCGGCGCGCGGCTCGGAGCGAGGCTCGTACGCCGCCTCGGTCTTTTTCTTTCCCGTCTTTGTCTTTGCGTGAATGGTGGTGATGGTGGTGGTGATGGCGGGATTTGGGTACGTCGTATTTGAATGTGGGCGGAAAGTCGAGTACGGGTTCTTCGAATCCTGGGAAAAGCTTGTTTGAGCGCATGTTGTTCCGTAGTTCGTCGAATTCTTGGGCGCGGAGGTATTCTACGTGACGAGTTATGTTAGCTATAAAAAAAATCAAAAGGAGAAGGGGGAAAGTAGTACGCACCATGTCGTGAAATCAACCAGTCGGCGTGTAAGCGCGAAACATCAAGTCGAAAATTAAGATCGCCAAAAACAAAAGTATAATCAAACTGGTCTGTGATATCTGGCTTGGCGTCCTCTGTAAAACCCCACGTATCAATACACCACCCTGCCGGATAGTAATAAAAAGACATTACCGGGTATAGCCTTTCGCGGGAACAACGCCTCGCCGAAATGATCGAGCCTGAGCTCGGCCTGGATCTTTTCCATATTCTCGATACGCATCGCCTGTCGGCCTTCATGCGCTATACCCGAATCAGAGGTTAATTATTGTAGATCATCGAATTGGGGATGGATTAGACGAACCTGCTAGGTGTGCGTTGATGAAGAGGAACGACCGGCCTGCGATGTTCATGCTGATTCCTACGCCACCTTTATTCCCGAATCGACCGCCGATTAGGCCAGCCGTTACAGACGATCTTGAGACGCCTGTTCGCTCTGTTAGACTTGGCGCCGCGCTTAAATTGATGAATGGACAACTTACCCCGAACCAGAGGGCGCGTCTCGCGATGAACGTATATAGCCAAGTAAATCCCCATCAGCCGCTCTTTCGCAACAAGCACATACGGTCCGGCCGAATTAGGATCGTTCCAAGCGTTGTGCCCGTTCGAATGCGAATGCGAATGAACATGGCCGTTGAGAAACGTGTTCATCCTCCGAGGCGAGGGCGGGACTAGATTCGTCTTGGAAGCGGGCAGAGAAGGATGAGGCAGCGAAGGCGACCGGGACGGAGTAGGAGACGGGGGTAAGGGGAGCATACGATGTTCCGACATCGGACTAGCGGGGAGAACCCACTCGGTCGTCGTCCGGCCTTTGCATAGCCAATCTTCGAGTACGGAGGACCAACCGGACGTGTGTGGGCCGCCTAGCGAAGTGGTCGAGGGATGGACCAACGGGGTCGGAGGAGCGAGGGGCGTGTCGGTCAAGAGGTGGTATTCGTCTTCTTCGCTCCGCCTTGGTTTAGCAAGTTTGGCTTTAGGAGGATCGTCCGCGCTGTCTTTGTCTTTCTTGGTCTACGTCGATTTGTGAGCTTGGTGAGGGATGACAGGCGGTGAGAACGGACCTTGGACTTGTCCTTGTCTTTCGAACGCTCCATCTTCACAGCGCCCATACCCATCGGGAGCAACCCAGTCGGACATTCTTGTCCGGCGCTAGAGCGATGATCAGCTATCACGACTAGACGTAATAAAATAAAAGCGTACACGACAATGATGTGATACGGGTGGGTCGAGTCTCCGAGCTCGAAATCAGACGCGGCCGGATTTGGAGCGCCGTCGGGCGTGTTGATCGTTGGCACGTCTCCAAGGAGGGCGTCGAGGTTTCCCTACGAGAACGATAAACACGATAGAATATAGAACAGAATAAAGCTACCTTTGGCAGAGTGTCGTTCATGTTCCAAGAGATAACCCGCACCTTGAGCGCATGCTCGTACGGCGCCTCGCGTTGTTCGGGGGCCTCTTCCAACGGCGGGGGCGAGCTCACCGACGGAGCGTGGCGAGGAAATAACGCGTGCAGCCGCGAGAGCACTGCAACCAGTCAGCAATAGCGATAGGAAAGACAAGTAAGACAAACCTGTTGGATGCCGCCCCTCATCGTCCCGGCTCTTTTCTCTGACGCCTTGCAGCCTTGGCTTTGGGGTCTTGTGCTTGCGCGGCGAGTCCATGGCCCCGGCCCCCAAGTCCAGTCGACGCTGCGACCACGCCTGTCGTTGATCTAACTAAACAGGTGGCGGTGTTTATGCCAGTCTATCACCGCTGACAAACACACATCCTATCTATGGATCATATCAACATCAAGTTGAGATCAAATAATAAATGTCCATTAAACACAAGAACTACTAAGTGCCGAGAACTAAAAGACTAGACTAGAAAATAGCGTTGATAAGCCCACTCCCGACCGCTGCGCCAGCACCGAAGCCAAGTCCGCCAGCTGCACTGCCTGCCATCATGCCCCCGTACTTTCCAAACTTGCCCTTTTTCTTCTCCTCTTCCGCTGGCGGTGCCTGTTGCTGCACCGGTCCTGCTTGTTGATACGTCGCAGGTGGACCGTACGTCTGGTGTTGCGGCTGATACTGGTCTTTGTCGTTGTACCCGTAAGACGGTTGAGAGCCGTATGAAGGGTTGTAGCTCGGTGTGCTGGGCGTGTAACTGGGTGTATTAGGTCTAATAAACGTGGTGTTAGATGCGTTTTGTATGAGGGTGGAGAGATAGGGGTGGCTTACAGCTTTTCAACGTGATTCGAGGGGAACATCCCTTCTTTTCCGTTCAAACGACCAGTCCACCAATCCGTGTTTTCTTCCTTGACAATTTGAATAATATCTCCACTGCGGAAAGTCAAATCATCTTTCAACTACCCAGCCCAGTACAATTAGCATCACCTCCTATCACCACTACAACCACAAAACATACCTGTCCATCAAGATTATAATCCCACAAAGCCTTAGCCTGAACACCCCCACTTCCCGGAGGCGGAGGCGGCGGAACAGGCCTCTTCAACGCGCTCATAGACGGAGACGGGGACATCGAGCTTCCGCCGTAGGACGGAGTTCCCATCGGTGGCCCGCCTGGGAACGCAGGCGGTGCTGTATTCGCGTTGTTGTTATTATAGGAGGGTGTAGCGGGAGCTGGAGAGGTGCTTGGATACGACACAGGCGCCTGGGGTGGGACTGGACTTGGTGCACCTCCGTAAGGCGCTGGCATGCCTGTACTAGGCATAGACATATCCCTCATCCCAGAGGTGATTGTGTTAATCGAGGGAGGGTTGGTATTAGAGCCTGCGCGGGAGAGGATTCCGAGTACGGTTTGCGCGTCCGAGTGGGGAATATGTCCGTGTGTGGATAGAAAGTTTATATCGGATTCGAGGCGGGATAGGAGATGGGATAGGAGGGGGTCTTGTGGGGCCATTGCAGTACTAGTATGCGAGAGTGAGAGTGAAGAGGGAGACGGTGGTGGTGGGTGGTTGTAGGAAATGTGAACGTGGGCAGACAGCTGTGCCTGGCGCTCAGCCGAAACGCGCTGCTGCCGAAAGAGGTAACGTGAAACTACTGGAAAGCGCCAGCGCGCATATAAACTACTGTAAAATACACTACAAAAAACCCTTCCAAGAACCCCAGTAAAAAATGATTTTAAAAGATAGCTCGGACGAGTCCACCTCCAATCGCAGCACCTATCACCCCATTTATCAGCCTCCACACCCTCTATCGTTGACACAACTTTCTTGCTAAACTCACCTGCTCCAAACCCAAGACCGCCCGCAGCAGAATTCGCCATCGTGCCTTTCAACTTTTCGTACTTGTCCTTTTTCTCCTGGTCGACTGTAGGTGCTTTCAGACCTAGCTTGTTTAATCCGGTTTTTTCTGAGAACGTGTTTCCTGATGAGTGGGTTGAGAGGAAGCGGCGTGGTGCTGGGTTAGGACTCGAGCTAAATGATTTAATGGATAAATTGAAGTTTGTGCGTTTCAAGAGGAGGGGACGTACGTAGATTCGGGTTCGAGCTTTATACACCTATTCGAGGGGAACATTCCTTGTTTCCCGTGTAACCTTCCAACCCACCAGTCTTCGCTTGTTTCTTCTACGATTTCGATTACATCTCCGGCTTTAAAAGACAAATCGGCTGTGTCCTACACTCGTGCAACTCAATAAACAACTCGGGCTATACATAGTTTATAATGTACTCACCCCAGAGTCATAATCCCACTTGGCTTCAGCCTTTGGCACAACCGGCGCTCGCACAGGGGGCGGAGGAGGCGGAGACCTTCCCAACGCTGGTCCTGCCGTCGGTGTAGGTGCGACGCTTCGCTCAACTTGATGCTCTGTTTGATCCGCTGGGACAAAAGACCTAGGTAACCGCTCTTGGATAATCCTCATATCCTCTGCTGAGATACATCCGACAGATTCGAGTAGCGCCAGGTCCGCACGGAGGCGTTCGAGTGTATGCGTGAGGAGATGAGTTGCGAGTTCTGTCATTTTTAGCTATTGGTATAAGTGATCTAAGATTCTGAAGAAGTGGGGAGCCAAGCTGGGAGGAACAGGGCGAGGGCGAGGGGGGACGCTTTATATATGGTTGAGTTTAACCGGTCGCCACGCATCCATCGGGCATACCGGCGTTGCCGAGCGGCGATTCTACCCGGTTTGGGATGCCAATCTACGAGATGACTCGCATGCGGTGTTGAGCTGCGGTGATTGGGTGAGTATTCCATAGGTGATGGGGGCACGTTCTTGTGTTGAAACTGCCATTTGCTGTAGCAGTTTCTCATGTGATGTAGCAGGCGCATACACAAATTCAGCCAAAGCCAAGAGTAATGGTGAGCGTACTGTATTGCTTTAGAGAGCTGGAAACAGAGAGCTATTTACTTGGGGTGCTCTTTAACGCAATCTACACGCGCATATAGTGAGATAACTGTAAGCTGGGTGGATAGCTAGCCGAGCCAAGATGAAGATCAGAAGGTCGAACCGCAGTCAATCTCCTTGGCTTATAGCAGTCCTCAAAAAAAGGACGAAATCTGATCGAACAGCAAACTGACTCGGTAGTAGCAAAACGCAACTCAGTTCAGAAATTATTGCCAAGCCCAGTTTGTTGTAGCCATCATGAGCTGGAGCGAACTGCGAACGCTTTATGTGACGATGAATTAGTCTAAATGACAGGAGACAAGAGTTAATGACCTAGTTAGCGTGTGCGCGTTGGAAATGACTTTAATGGTGTTAACTGACCCCCAGCCGCAAACCCCTGTCTCGTAACCCCTGAGTCACATGATCTTCACCCACACCAATCGTTTGAAATCAAATCCTCCAACAACCATCATGCCCGACCCAAAGGACGAAGAGATAAAGCGGCTTAAAGCTCGTGTTGCATCTCTCGAGGCTCAGATACGTAGCTCAGGACAGGAGCCACATCCTACTGGTGAAGATCCTCCTGATGCCGGGTCATTCGTGAAAACAGCACCGGCGCCCGAAACACGACCGCTCAAACTGGAAGAGTACGTACGATACGGTCGACAGATGATTCTCCCGGGTTTT
>WSTJ01001630.1:0-11644 GCA_019623705.1 Ceratobasidium sp. 428 | reverse complement strand
TGCGTGGCTGCCGTGGAGAGGGTCAGACAGGCGACGGGGTGTGGGAGCAGTGAGATCGTAAACGCGAGGAGAGGGGCGGTCGCGAATCTGGAGGTGGTTGCACCGCCTGTGTTGATGGTCTCCCCGCCGTCGCCGACGACGCCGTCCAGCGTGGCTCTGCCGCTCACATCGACGATATCGGACGACGAGTGGGTGCCGTTGAGCGTGCAGCCTATGGAGGTTGAGCCCGATGAGCGGGATATCGTCGAGATGGAGACCGACGGGTGGTGTCGGGTCTGAGGTCGAGGAAAACAGACGAGCTGAACGCCAACGAAGGTAGCAAAAATATTGTCGAACGAGAGATTGGGTTTTATGGTTTCTGTTCTTGTGTTTCGTGGTTTCCACACCCTAGCGTTTCGGTTTCCGTATGGCCTCGTCTTGGACGCTGTTGTCTGCGTGTGTGTGTTGATTCTTGTGCATATCTCACTATCATTAACTCTTTCCTCTTCTCTTCGTCTTTTCTCGCTGTCCTACTGTTGCTGATCTCGTCTCTTTTCTTCCTTCTTTTTTTTGTTTTGATTTTCCTTCTCCTTTCTTTCCCCGATCTCGACCTGATCTTATTGTGTGCCATCGATCCCGGAATCACCACGCGTCGAGACTCCAAGCTGCGCTCGCCGTCTCCGCTTTGATTCCCAGATCTAGTGTCACACACCAAGTCTCGAGATATTTTGCTTCGTCCGCCACTTGGCTCCTTTATCTTTTTGCCACACCTTACACAGTATATTCGTAAAGGGGTACATGATAGATGTAAGTCTGTGTCATAACATAATATTATAGTACTTGCTTTATTTCTCAGATAGGGGCACAGGGGGTGTTATATGAGACGGAGCGATTCATGTGATTTGGGGAGGCGAGTCATGTGTTCGTAAACTTTGCGGAGTGAGGTGAGATGAGTCTGGGGTTTGATCGGGTGTTGGTGTTTTGGCCGATGACCGATGGCTGGGTGATTAGTCAGCCGGGCCGGTTCCGGTTCCGCCGTCTGGTCCAGTGTTCGGTCATCAAGGACCTTGCTTTTCGGGCATCGGTTGAGTGTCACTAGGGTCGTTATTTTTACCAGCCGCATTCGCGGATGATAGATTACAGACTCTATAGTACATCCCTCAGACGCATATAGTTCAAAAAAACGTTCGAGACAGCGTTATCGGCCCTTTGTCCTTTACTGGCTGCCGCTGTAAGAATCGTGAATATGTATGTTTATTGGTTTGAGCAAGGTTCTTTCTTACATACTTTCAATCATGCTTCTTCCTCGCTCTTATCCTCGCCCTTATCTTTATCTTCGTCCTCGTCCCCGTCTTCATGGTCGTCTTCACCCTCGTCACTTTCCTCATCTTCGCCACTTTCCTCATCTTCGTCGCTTTCCTCATCTTCACCGCCTTCTTCATCCTCGTCGGTTTCGTCGTCTAACTTGTCGTCGTCTGTTTCGGTCCCGTGGCTCCTGTTTTTAGTTGATCGCGATGCTTTCGGATTCTTCGCGATTGATTTCTTCTTCTCGGCTGAAACTAGTTGGACTGCTTCAGATTTTAAGCTTGAGAACCGGTATTCAATCGTGACATCATTAAGTCACCTACCTTTAAGTTCGATCCCTAACTCAGATTGAGCGTCTAAAAACCTTTTGATTATATCCTGCCTTTCAGCCGTGTCCCTCATCGCATGAATCGCTCTCCATAAATCTTGACAGGCGGAGTGTTGGCGTATAAGCTCCTGTGCAGCAGGATCCTTGACTGCGACCTTGATTAAATCGAGTGAGTCATTTGAAAACTGTACTAGTTGTGCTGGAATAATTTTTTCGGTCTCCGACGTCGGCTCAGTGATATGTTGAGCAACCGCGGACACGGCATCCAAGAACCCGGGAACAGCAGGTGCCCAGAGCTCGACTTGCTCGACCGGAACTGATGGGTCTTGGCCAGCAGCCAAATGTGTAATATCCACGATGGTTTTCTCGACTATTTCGACACATCCCTGGCCACGCCTAGCATGAACAAGCGCAGAAAATCCTCGAGATGCGCTATTGAAGAGGCGAAGATACTCAATGGTGGGGACATCATTCTTGGAGGAATTGCTTAGGTGACCACGCATTCGCTGAACTAGAGCCTGCAATACGTGCCTCTTGAAATCTATCCTACATGTTGTGTGCTCAAGCATTTCAACAAGCGGTGGGAAACACTTGGGAGTCAACAGGGTCTCGCAGAGAGTGATTTGCCTGACGGAAGCGTAGTTTTCGTAACCCCGTGCAGCTACAAGGTAAATGAGTCCCTGCTGCATCGTTGAGAGGATCTGTTGATCACCGTCGTTAATAAGCTCAAGAAGTGGTACAAGATCGGCGCCGTAGCGTAGAAGGGAAGAGTAAGCGTCTTTTCCAGACCGAGAACGCATGCGATCATGTAAAAGGCAGCGGTACACGAGTAGAATCACCTGATCCAAAAACCGAAGTTGACTGGAAGATATGAGCTCGGAGGAAAGCGCCAAATAGCGGGCTGTCAAAAGTCCCAGCCGAACCGCTGTGAAGCTTAGCAAGTTCATATCAGGGTTTGGCCCAGACTCCCAATCGTTACATTCAAATGCACTATTCAGCTCATCCCTTGAAATTCCTAAAATATGTTGCATCAGCACAGGAGCCAAGGCCGAGTATGCTTCCAAGGCGGCTCGACAAATGTTGGATGGCGACCACCCCCCCACACCTAGTTTGTCTCCAAATACACGTATGAGGCAGGTGAGTGGGCCCAAATATAGATCATTCGCTTGGAGGAGGTGGGTGACACCCTTGTTTGATGGCACGAAGAGGCCGAAACTATCATCGGGATTACCGGGCTGAGGGTGATGAGTGCTAATGCAATAAACTGGATTGAGTGGCCCACAACGAGCTAAAGTGGTTATAGCCCCCAATAGGATGTCAAGAAATGAATGCTTAATTATTATTTCGCCATCTTTGTAGAGTTTCAGCAGCATTGTGACGCGAGCAAGCCATTTACTGTAGTGTGCGCGAAGCTCGGCAAGTTGACTTTCGTTACTTGCCCAAGTCAAGTTAGTTGAAGTGACCTCGACACCCACATGTTCGTTCGATTTGTCTTCGTGTTGGACTTGGGGCTCTGCAGTAAGTTCCAATGATATGGCGAGTTGAATGATATCCGCTGTTGAGACTAAAACGCTTGCATAAGTATCCGCATCGAGTGGCATACTGTTATTGCCCCAGAGTGTTTCGGTCGTGCTCAATAGTTGAAATAGAGTGACCTGTTAGCAAGCGTGGAGTATTTCAGAAACGGCGCAAGATCGATTGTTAGAGCTCGGGCTCACAGAATGCTCGCCATTTGGCACTTTCACCGGCATAGTTACTCCGCTTGACACGTTTCGTGATGGATTTAGTAACCAGGTAGATTCAGCCAATTGATTACATGGCATAGCTTCTGAGCGGCGTATATGCTCTAGGATCTTCATTATCGCACTCATGTATCTTGCCACCGATAATCCAGGGCTCCCAAGCATATCACCTTGCTTGTCAAGGTCATTCCCCGGTCGAGGTTTTCAGGGTCCATGAGGGGTCCTAACCCTGAGTCACGAGGGTCACGTGAGATCAGCTGAGATGTTGGCTCCTGTAGCCTCTCCGAAGTACCACTGATCCAAGAGTTCAGGTCGTTAAAACTGAACCGCGCCACGTTTTGAAATATCGACAGTCTGACCGTGTAGAGCATTTGATGTGTACCCTAGTAAGCATATATCATCTTCTCAGGCCGTCGCAACATCCCGTACTCATTTGCCGCTTAGTGCTTTTGTGTAGCATTTTCGGGCACTGGATTAATAGAGCTTATAATCCAGGAGCGAGGCGGTGCCGAGCGACCACAGGGCCACCCCGGCTACGATCTTACACTGCAGTCGTAGGTTGGAATCTATGATCTGGAGCGAGGCAGAGCCGACGAATAAACGAACTTCTTCGCAGCCTCAAATCTCACCTAATATTTCGGAACCGATAGCCTGAGCCTATTATTGTGTCGGAGATTTATGGCCTGGTGGATGAGCCGCGTGATCGCTCACGAGTATTTTATATATACTTTAGTACGAGCGGGCCGTCGTAGGTCATAGAGTTCGGGTGCACGGGATTGTTATTTTAGTTTATCCTAGTGGTAGAACTAATGTCTTCATTTACTACCCGCTGTTCACTCGTCTTGCTCTCGTCTCGGCTTGCACATCGCTTGCAGCAGGCCGTTCGCAATGACAAGCAAGGTGTTTCAGCCTAGCACGTGGTCGTGCAGGCACTTCCCCATCATCCAGGGAACCAGCCGTCAGTCGTTCAAAGCGAGTGATAGTGGATATAAGTAGTGTGTTGAGATTTGTGTCGTCACCAAGTATCATAGGTAGCTCATTCTGGTGGCGTTTTGTAGTGTTAGTCTCCAGGGGGATGGTGGAGGGATCTGGATTCCTATTTTCTGGGAGTGGTAGCCCGGAAAATGCCTGATAGGAACAGTCCACTACAGCTGGATCTCGAGCGTGATTGGTAAGCCATAGCAATGCTTGGATATTTTTCAATAGTGGGTGTATATCTGCGACATTTGACTCGGCGCCAGCCCGCCTCAGGAGCAGCACGGCGACTCCTCTTTTAACGTATTTGGATAGTTCTGTCACAAAAGGACAAAACTCATAGACCGCGCCTAGTATCGCGGTGACCACGTAGAACAGGGACGTCATCCCGACTATAGAGGCAATTACTATAGCAATTGCTCGATCCATTGTCGAGAGGTATAGCACCAGCCCGACGGCAAAAAGTAGCAGCGAGACATGCAGAAGCGAAGGTAGAAGAGCGATGATGTGTAGCGCCCACCACTGCTCCAGACCTTCCAGCCGGGACTGACGGAGGAGCGCATGAGCATGAGCAGGCCGAGGGCGAGACGCAAGAAAGGCTGTGAGCCACTCCTTGCCAAGCATAGCAACGAGTGCGGCAGAGAGTGAAAGTGCGAGGGACGTGAACCAAATACCGTTGACCCAGCGAGCGGTCATGCTAGGCGTAAAATTGGGGATAATCGGTGGAGTGGCTGTTGCGTTGGATGCGTCAGCCGCTCCTTGTTCCATGCGATATTGAGACTGGGCAATGGCTAGCATCAACGCCATAGACACGTCGGCAGGGTCTTGCTGCAAGAGATCTTTGGACTCGATTAGAAATGCTGTTAGAATGGCGGAGAACAAAGCTGCCTGTTATGCAAGGTTCTTGAATTAACGCCCGGGTTGAACTTGCTTGAAGGGGACATACAAACAACAACAACATATCTAAACTCGCGTGCCGACCTTTGACGAGCTCTTGGTCATGCTCGTCAGCTTCTTCAAGATAAAGCTTCCATATGGTAGCATCGTGCGCAAGCTCTTGGCCGATCTTGTCCGCCGCCATACGTTCGTAAGCCTCCGGTCGTCTAAAATCGAACCCCGCCTGGTGGCTTGCACGGGTGTTATCCTGAAGGTTGGGCTAGTATAGAACTTAGAGATGTATTACGAGTTCAAAATCTGTCGCTGATATTAGTAACTTACAGCTGGAGCTTGCTTGTCGTGAGTCTGGCCGAGTGGTGGTTGCTGATCCGCGAAGACGAAACCACCAATCCTTATTTCTAGCTAAAAAGAACTATGTTGTAAGAGGTAGTCCTAGTATCACAGCCTCACGCCTACGATTTTATCTTCTTGGGTCTCCATAATGTTTGTAAAAGTATCACTCTGAGGTGGTGGAAGGGGAAAGCACAACCTCGTCGCTGTCTCGCTATTGGATAGATTGCCGATTATGAAATCATAATTTAAGCGCCGTCGGCTAACCTGTACTTCGACAGCTAACCATCTCTGAACCTTATCCTCGTAGATCACGGTCGTGTTGCATCCTATATCCACTCACAAGAACATTCTTTCGGTTGTGCATCTAATAACCATGGCATTCATCACAAGATAGCGTATCTTTTTTCAATCGCATCCTACAACTCAAATCGTCCAGTGTTCCTCTCTGAGCTCCTCTACACAAAAATGCAGCAAGGATGTTCGCCTTGTGCTTGATCTGATTCCTATTATCTAGTCCCGGTATCAATATTATTCGAATAAAAAAACTACGCTAGACCTGTACGCACAGACATAGTCTTGGGCAAAAATTCCTCTCCGCGACCTTGTGAGCCAAACTTTCAGTACCTGTAACGGAATCTTTCGGATACGATATATGTTCACCTACATAAGCCCCAAACAATTAGTGATCTGACGTGTTCAGGCGTACAAGAAACTAGGAACGTACCGGCTGCCTTGTCTAGGTAGTGGATCAGTTTGTGCGGCCTTGTCAGTGGTGTAATCGTCAAGTGAGGGAACCGAGTGCAGGCGGCCAGCCTAGAAACATGAGATTATTACAGCGGGTAGAATTGTGAGAGGAGCAGTGGAATTTACCGGTTTATTCCGTCCACCGCCGCTAGCACCATGAGCACCACAATACTCCCTTAAAAACCTATCAGTTTCACCTCAGAGCATCAAACCTCAACCGGGATAGCAGTTAACAACAACCTCGTCAATTTTTCTGCCTATAGCGTACTAGTCATACCAAAACTCACATTTATTCGCTCCCTTGGAAAGGAAATCAATTGTCAGATACAACTTAACATTAAATCTATCCTCGGCGACCTCCCAGTTGACTTCGACGTCAGCGTCCATCTGCGCAAGAATAGATCTCGTTAATTAGGGTTAATTGAACGCCTTAAAAAATTTCCGGTGTCAGTTTGAGGGTTTTGTAGCGACATCCATGGACCCATGAAGACTGGTGGAGAGGATGAGGAATGGTGGGTAATTGCCGAAGTGGACATGCGCTGATAAGCATTATCATCAGAGCTCTGGTGCCGTAGAATATGAGTACTCAACAAGAGAGCGAGAAGAAGCAAAGGTACCATCGTAACGCTATCAAGGCCACCACGGGTTCACTAATGAGTCCTTGGCAAAGGCGGGGAGTTAATGTCGACTTGGCGCTGGCGTTTTTCTGGGTAGCGGATGAGACCGTGAATTATGAATGAATCTTTTTGAACAGGGAGTTGCTCAAAAATCGACTGGAACCAGACGGTACGAGCACCGCGCTGGGACGCGTTAACAGATTATCCAGCATATTCGAACGGCAAGCAAGGTGCTTACTTGGAGACTCAGTCACACCGCATTCCTAGTGATCTCTATGAAACCGACACGTGTGTTGTATTTATTATGCTTGCCTAGTGATTCAGGTTCGGTGAAACCGACCCCAGTGAGATAGGAATGAGGTGCTGAGACACAGGCGAGACCGCAAAACGGCGGGTCATATTAGGCGACAGTATTCGAATGGCACTCCCGAGTGGGTGGATGGGTAGAAAATAAGCAATCTGAAGCGGGTTTGCGGCACCCCAGGCAAGGTTATCGTCGTCAACCCGGCGGTGCAGCAGATCCTCACGTGACACCCACAAACGACCGTTCCTTTGGGGGTCGGCACGCGAAGCGTGCCGTGCCTGTGAATCACGTGCTCGACTCGAGATTCACTTTGTGGTCCCGAAAAACGGGGTTTCAATACTCCTCGGTGAAACCATCTTAGACTCTAGCAGCAACGGATTTGTATATAGGGCGTGCATCTAAGACAAATGTTGAGAATTTATTCACTGTATCTGTCCCATACCAAAATATCGCCAGCATAGAGACATGTGAAGTCCCGTTGTGAGACATGGTAGCCAAAAGATTTTCAGAACAGATTTTTCTTTTTACCTCTAAATGACATTCTAGCTACAAATCTTTACTGTCTGGTTGTAAATCGTGGTGTATCCGAGCATGTAACTGGCGGTGAAATGCGATTGGCTTTGTTTGGTCTGCTACATTGGAAATTCGCATTAGTCCGCCATCATTGGGTCGCCTCTCGCCTTCGACACCGTGGCTACGCATCGATTGTATTGAAACCTCATCAGTACATCGGCAATGGGATCCAAAGTAGCCGCGATACTCAGAAATGGCAAAAAACAAAGATCTACTTGTCAGCAACTAGCATTAAATCATGCAAGATGTAAACGGTTTGAACCTACCACAGAATCGGTCAGTCAAACCTAGCTACACAGCGAATCGTAGCTAGATTGACGATAAAAATTGCTCAAATAATATAGGCAATCCAATTTGCTCACTCTATGCACCTACAAGAGTCAAAGTGTTTCAAGGAGCTTGTGACTGAACGAGATACTCTTGCCGCTAGGAATTCACGATTAAAGGCCAAGAGGAGAAATGCATTGAAAAGTCTCCGACTGGCTAAAAAGAAATCCACAACTCTGTCTCACGACGCACGAAATCTCAAAAAACAGCTCAGATCTCTTACGGTTGAGATGAAAAAAGAAAAAACAGCCCGGGAGAGCGACGAAAAGCGCTACAAAAACAAACTCGAACGGTACAAACAGTTAAAAATAGATTGGAAGCGACGTGCATACGCTGCTGAAGAGTCTCGTCGCTATATGCTAGCCAAAAAGTCGAAAATTGGTCAGATGCAACCTGTCTTTAAAACAAAGCTACACGGCGCTTACAGCATTCGCATTCGGAGTCTGTCCCGCAAGCTCATTATGTCGGGAGTGTCTGCTATCCAGGTCCCTAAAGTAATCCGGATATGTGCCCAGACATTTGGAGTGAAGATTGGACACATTCCGTCTCCACGTTCTGTTGGCCGTTTCGTGCTCGAAGGGGGTGTAGGTGCAGCGATTCAGACAGGAAATATTTTGGCAAATGCGCAAGGTATGTTCATCTCTTTGAGTTTTTAAATCGCTTAAAGAGTCCTTTAGGTATCACTACAAGTATGGACTCGACCTCACAGAGAAATATCAACTTTAGTAGTATGCATATAATGGCAAACACCCAAGACACTCATCAACAGCTCTACCTTGCTGTCAAGTCGACTACGGATCATACAAGTGAAACCCAAGTTGCTGTGCTACGAGACTCAATTGAGGCTATATGCGACACCACAAAACGTGCACCAAAGTGCCTTGCTAGCCCGGATGTTACATTAGTTGCTTCAGACGTTGCACGAAAGCTCTGTGGTGCCAACGGTGACCATGCTAAGGATCAACTAAAAGTAGCTGAACTAGAGCGTCAATGGAAAGTCAGCTCCTGGGTTGAACACCTTGGAAATCTAGCTCATCTGAACCTGGGAGACGCTGAGGCTGAGCGGGTCTATCAAGAGATACAAAGGAGCTCCGAGGCGACTGCTGGTGGTGCCGATATCTTTGCTACATTATCTTTGGATGATCAGGAAGCTTGTCGCGCAGTCGAATACCAGAGATACATCACCCGATTGGGCAGTGCAGAGCTCAACAAAAACACCTCAGACACTCAGTTTGATAACTCTCAGTTAATCCGAGGCGGATGCTGCGCTCACAAGGATATGAATGCGGTCAAAGGTGGCGCTTCTGGAATGCTAACATTTTGGAAGGAGAACAAGATGCTTACCCCACCTATCATTCTTTTTAATAAGGATAACGATGCTACTGTTTCGCTTTCAAAAGACTCTGCAAACATATCGCCTGCTGAACAGCGAGCGATTGCGGTTTCCGAGGCTGGTGCAATCAAACTCTGTAGCTTGGCTGGTGCTGTTTTCAATCACAAGGACGACAAGAAAGGACTTCAAGACATGCATACATACTGGTTTGAAGCGCGCCATCGTCGCTTTCGCAGGTTTCCAGACACTAGCAACGTTCGATACAGCTCATACGTTGATGCTGCTACTGAACTATGCGTGCTACATGGTGCATACATCGACTTTATGGAGCACTGTCGTCAAAAAAAGGGGACTGGGGTGTTAAATCATATGGAAAACAACGTCCTGAAGGGACTAAACTGTCCAGCAACACTTGGCGAGCTACTTGTAATATCACTATATGGGCAAATCATCTCTAAGCCCTATCTACGGCTCGTTCGCACCGCTACTGTTGCTGGAAAAGGCCTTGCCGACTTAGCTGAGCTCCACGCCCAAGTTCAGCGCCATATTGATTCAATAATATCATGTCCAGGACTCGTACTTAGCCCAGATGCGACCGCAGCGACTGCAACACTCGACGGATCTGAGTGGGACTGTCCAGAGGTATTCGATGCGCTTCGGCGACACGAATCAACCTTGCCATTTCTTGAAAACCTACTCGTTGCATTCTGCCGTGGTGTCTCACAAACATGGACTCGGTTTACGGAAGAGTTTGCAGCGGATGCGCCGCTTGCCTTACTGAGTCTTGAGCAACGTAACCTAGCGTTTATGCCGCCGACCAACGATGCAAACGAGGGGGCGCTCGGAACGTGGCGCGTTTGGACACGGCGCTATCCTCGCCTCACTTTGCATAAATATAACGCATTGATGGCGAATCGTTCTAACGGGACAGAAGCATACATGGAAGCAAATTTTACGCCCGAGCAGCATGCTTGGACGATGGCAGAAACACGGCGAATTGATTCATCCAAGTTAGAAGAAACTCGAAAGACCGAGTTGGTCATAGCTACTGAAAAGGATGCCGAAAAAAATCGAGTAGTTCAAGAGAAACGCATAGACAGACGAAACCAAAGACAGCAGTACGTTGCTGGAATCAAGCTCGAGCTGGACCAAACCGTGATAGCAAAGATGAAAGGCGCCGAGCTGAATGACCAGTTAAAGGTCTATCGACAGATTCTTGCCAATCATCAGGGTTTCCCCAGCACGAGCAAGCGCAAAGTCGAGGAAAAAAGACTTCTGGTTGCAGAAATGGCTGCAAAATATGTTCAAGCGCAGTCAATTCTTCAAATGTCTTCTTGATGCATCGTTCCGCTGAACTCCGACTGTATACGTGAAGTCCCCTGACTTGGGTCTCGGTTCTCCCCCTAATTTATGCGTCCTAGTAGGCCTACTGTATGTATTTGTGTAGTCCATGTACAAAATATATGCATTACAGCGTAGTCCAAGCTCGTTAACGGCAAGGAGACAACCGGGACCACTTTTCGCGCAAAAACCGCTTATGTAATTCACAGGCACGGCACGCTTCGCGTGCCGATCCCCAGTTCCTTTCATTTCGGAGGTTGCGGAACACGCCTCCGTGGGCTACAACACACAGCCCTGGACAACAAGAATCTGTTAGGGAGCTACTACCTACGCCAGCTTAATGTATTTACGAGGTAAATCGTGAAGTGAGGTGAGGCCAGCCAGTTTTGTATCGGTATGCGGTCGTTAGCTGGTTTATCAGCCGGGCCGAGGGTGTCTGTCTACATTTAGAATCTTATTATACAAACAACACGAAATTTCTCGAAAACTACTGCTTCATATTTCTGAATACGCTAACAACACTTGCTACGCGAATTACTGGTACCGGTGGCAGGTGTTAACCTGACCGCTTGATCTTCAGGTCGCAGTCATCAGTTCCTAATTAACAGCCACGGTACTATTACTTGGGGCCTTCCAGGATGGCACCCGCGTGTAGAACTTGAGGCTGTGAAGTCCAACTAAAGAGAACGCAGTGCGTACACTTGGTTAGTAACGTATCGTTATCGAAGGGCATGGTTTTATTTACCTTCTTTCTGGCTGTTATCAGCTAGCCCAGCTAGCCCGAGTAGTGGCCCACGGGCGCAGATGTCCTTGCGAGTGCTCTGCTTGAAGTTCTCCTGCAGCTCG
>WSTJ01001629.1:0-11646 GCA_019623705.1 Ceratobasidium sp. 428 | reverse complement strand
GACAGCACTAGTGCGGCGGACCCTCAGATACATCCGTTTCCGTCGGATAAACGTGAGTGTCACTCCGGCTTGCCATATTAGGGGAAGTGGAGCCACGAGTCTAGAGATCGGGTCAGGGCGTAACAGTCTAGAAACATTGAAGAGTCCAGCACGCGAGTAAAAACTCCCATCGGTGGGTATCCCAACGGCAGAGTAAGCTAGACTCTCCCGAGCAGCACTTCGTCGACCGAGTGTAGTTCGCCGATCTCAATCGCACAGCGTTGAGCCTCGGTTGGTGAGACGGAAGCGTCACGTCTTAAGGGCGCGTGTTTCATCGAATCAGGCATACTCAGCCTCATGCGGGTGCCGATATCGTTCGTTGGTGAGAATATAATCATGGGACGAGCTAGGAGAGTCGGCCAGGGTATGATGGGCACCAGAGATACCAGCCTTTGGTATCCAGGATTTCCATTCGGCCACTATGAGCTCCGATTCGTGAACTCGAGGGGGGCGGATTGGTTGAGGGGTGGCGCTGGCAGGTCCAAAGCGGAAACTAAGTATGTCGAAGACAATAGCGAATTCATCGGAAGCGGGCCGCGGATTAGGACGAGTAACCGGCAATTTCATCTGCACGCGTTTTTGGCTCGTGAGCCAGGTAGAGCCGAACGAGACAATACTCGGCGCCGAGGTTCCATAGAGGTGATTTCGGTAATGGTTGAGGACTAGCAAGATTCAAGGGAGGCGGGGTTGATTCAAAAACGGCCCTCCCGCTCCAGTTTCCAAGTCCTCTCGAGTCTCTCTCTTCGCCTAGGGGCCAACCAACAAAGTTGTTCCACTGAGCCTGATAGACTGACCCGCCCATCCAATCATCAATTCCGACGACTCAACTGGAAAACGTGACAAGAGCGCCCAGAACGCATCCCAAAAACGTCGACTCGACATATCTGTGCGACTTCTAGCCAGACTCTCGCAACTTGCGGCGTGGTGCTCCAACCCTCTTCAAATTACAATTGTCCGTCCTGAAGTATCTTCGTACATCCAACAGGTTTGGGGGAGCTGGGTCTCGCAGGCAGTCAATAAACCCCCGATCGTGAGTTCCGTCGCGCCGTTGGCCTGGCAATAAACAACCAAACTGCTCGAGTTCGTGTGGCTATTCCAGGGGACGATCCGACTTCACAAGTCGTCGCGCCGCTAATCTACGCTCCCCATCGGTTTTCAAGAGTGTAGACGGTACGACGTCCCAAGCAGACCTGGTTGTTATGCTCGTGAAAAGAGAAGTGGCGAGAGGCGAGGCATGCAAGGTCACCCGGGTGTGAAATACGCCTGCGCTCCTTCAAGAAACTAGATTTGTCGGCCTCTGAGCGGCAACGAGCGAGGTAATGAGAGTTAGGAGAGCTGGGGTGGTTGAAGGGGGGGTCCAGTCGTGAATCCGTCGTTCACTGGCTGGATCGTTCAATTGTATTCCGGTAAGATAACTCTAGTTCGGCCGATGCGACGTTTTGGCGTTGAGAGCGCGGCGGACAGCAGTAGGTATGAGTTATCGCACAACAGGATATTGGGAGGGTAGTTGCGAGTCGAAAGGCGAGTTGGCGCACAGCGTATCGAGGTGGGTGATAAAGGGTGTACAGTGAGTGGAAGTATATTATGAAATAAGGAGACGCGAGCGCGGCAGGGAAGCGAAGCTGAAGCAGAGGTGCAGGCTAGTTCGTGGTTGTGGTGGACTAAAACTTTATTAGCGGCCAACCAACTCGACAGGCTGCCGTTCGACTTACCTAGAGGTTCGGATTCGGCGGCCGCACTACTCTAGCAGTTGCCAGAGCTGCAAGGATCTCGGCCGTAAATACGCCGGCGAATCGCTGTATGAGACGGAGCAGCGTTATAGGCTCCTTTCGGTTTGGGCGGACTGTGGAACTAACCATGAGCTATCAATGGACCGGTCAAGCTTTGTTCGGCGCACCCTCAGTTGCTCCCTCGGCGTTCGTAGGATCCCAGACGTTATTTTCTTACCGCCGTACTGGTAGTGCGGTCTCCGTGCCACCTCGAAGTCTGCTGATCCTCGCAAGCCAACTCATCTCGATCCAATGGTTGTCAAAGTCGGCGTCGAGCAATCAAGTAAGCAGATCAGAGACCTCTCAGTCTGGGCGGAGGAGATTGTCGTCTGATGGAGGCGCTGGTTGAGCTGAACTCGAGCCGAGTCATATACGGAGAAGTGGTGGGTGAGGTCATCTCCCGTTTGATGATCAACAAAACCACGTGGCCCGGAGGTAGTTTGCTTCCGTCTCGGTCCTATTCGTTAGGCCGTAAGCTTCGCGGACCACTTGGCTTTTCTACCACCACGGACGCGCCTTGAGATGAACATCTCCGGTTCGCTCAGCCAGCTACCAGAACTCTTCGATATCCAACACCATGAACAATTCGACACTAGCGCCAAGAATCTTTCTTGATTATGACCTTTGGCTTTTGACCATCGCCGATCTCCGTACTCGCCTATCAATATTCGAGGCCTTAGTTCTGAACATAATTAGGCTCTCACGACTTCTTTATTCATCTGTGATATATTTCTTGTCTCAAGCAGACCTGATCTCGACCACTATCGTGCGCTGCCGGCGTTATGCCACTAATCTTTACAAAGTCGTCTTGACAAGCCTCATGCTCAACGCTTGTTTTCGCTCTACTAGCCATTCCCGCGTGTACGTACTGCCTTAACCCTCTTCATATCGCGTGCTCAACTTCAGATAGCCCAACGGTCACTTGCCCAGTTCAATCTAAGCGTTTACGTACTCAAAAAACAAGCTCACTAGACCCAGAGCCTAGATCACGCGAGTACATTGTTCATCTACGCTATCAACGAAGTTCCTCTAGTCAATGAACGTTTTATCTCTCGAACAAGTACTTGTTTGTGAAGCAAAACGACTGGTACATCGCACTGACGAGGGTTTTGTTGTGAGTGGCCAAAGCCATTGGGAGGTACGCTCAATGCGATGAGGTCAATCTATACTCGTGAGCAGACTCATGTCTACGAACTCCTACGACACTTTTAAACCGCTAAATCATTCTATTCCTCAATTACGCCCTTGTATGTCCGATCGTTCCGCATAACTCGTACTCATGCACAACCCTCCACTGCCGCAGCACGAATACATTTCCTACACCTTTAAGCTTCCTCGTGGTTCGGGCAGTGTAAACTCGAGGGTCAAAGGACGCAGAGCCGAACCGTAATATACACTTTATGGGATCAGGCGCACATAGATAATCCTGAGACCGATACTATTAAGACCAGCAAGGAGTGGGCGAGACGTCGAGATGGTGGAGGCCAGGAACGTTGAATCGAAAAAACTGACTATTTGATCCGTGCGAGCATTTTCTGTCCTCGATAAAATGAAAACAAGTTTGAGTAGCCGAAGCCCGTTCAAATTCAACTAGCAATTCAAGATACAATTTAGAATTCAATATTCTATCTCACAAGTGCTACTTCGCTCGGACCAAGCGAGGATACCGAACTAGTAAGTGCTTGACTAAGGCACCGAAGAATAGTCTCCATATAAGATGGGCAGAAGTCGATCTGGGTTGACTCAAGACAAGACCAACGCACGTAACCGGTTACCGGGCTTGGGCACAATGTGGTGGCCTCTGGCTTGTCGCGCCACCCAATGAAGCAATATAAAAGGGTTGTGTTCTGCGTTTTCAAATGCAAAAAAATCAATCAGAAACACCGTTCAATTCTGAAGTTCATTTCGTCTGGTATCTCCCTGCGCTGCTAGCATGGTTACTTCGGCCACTTCCGACCGACGACACTCTCAATAGATGATAGTTGTACTAACAGATTCTATTCTATATCGAGAATGCTCTGTACGTGCAATATATAACTCCAGGTTTACGCTTACAACTAGCTCATGCGAACGTCCGACTCACAGGTTTGCCGTCAGCCCCGTCATCGGCCCTCCCGAATCACGTCCCACATCCTGATCCATCACCTAGAACAATTCCGGCGTGGGATGATTCCAAGCTTGATTCCAAGACATTCCAAGGAGCTCTCGCTTTATTAAAATCTCCTCAGGTAAAAGCTCCGATTTCGTTAAAAAGGCGATATGCCGCGGAGATTCACGCATAACCACCGGTTCGTCTGAAGGTTCCAATGGGACTAGGCGATAGAAGCGCTACGGAAAGCACGCCAGGCTCGACAACCGGAGAGTATTAGCGAGAGAGGTTCGAGCAAGGACTTCTGCCGTCCGCAACGTCAGTCTCGAAGGTAGGTGTAAAAGCTGGGTGGTAGGAGGAACCGGGTTGCACGATGGGAGCCATATCGTCATCGCCGTGATACTAACGTGGAGTCAAACAGCTGAGAAGGTTTCCCATGATGCGTGATGCTCCAAATACAACCGCCCGACCAGATCGCTATTTTATCTTCTGTACACCAGAGCCAGCCAGTACTATTTAAACCAGGTCGTGCCGTGCCATCATGTTTCGGGGGCACCGAGCGCGCCGTTCATGAGGTTCGTGTCGCCGTAGAGTATAGTGCATATATAATCGTTGAGCCGCTGGCGTAGGTAGAAGAAGGTCGATATTACACAAGTAATCATTGAGAACGCCTCGGTCCCCATGAATAGGGAAGAGCGAGCAGCTGAAATACCGGCGCCGAGTCGGAGAAGAACGGCATGCGCGACAGAGGTAGAAGCCAGAGCTTTCGTCGCCCTTACTACGGCCAAGAGAATTGGAGTAACAGGTATCGGAAGGGGCAAGTGGTGCCAGGGATCGCCCAGAATAACCATTACGAGACCCAGCAGAACGGACCGTCCAGGAAGTTGGTGTGATTCGAATTTGATTTGTGCCTGGATATACTTGATCGATCAAAGGGGATAGGCAAAAACACCAAAGAAACGAACGATAAACCCAAAAACGGGACCGGAATCTGCGGATTACAAGGAAGCATGAAGTATCAAAGCAGCCAGGTTTGGCGCGTAACTCTCTTCGTAAGCCGAAGAATAGGTTGAGAGCTAGGACGTCACGTAAAGGCGTTTGCTCAACGTTCTGCGCGTTGTGGCCAAAACGGCAAGGTGGCGAAGGAAATGTATTCACTACGAGGAGAGCTTGAGGTTGATGGAAGTAATCGAATATGAGTAGGGCACGGAAACGAGGAAGCAGAGGTACCCGAATGGCTGAGATCCTAAGCTGCTCCCAGTCTCCCCAAAAAGAATCGTAGAGCTCTGGAAGCAAATCCAGAAGACCGTTCTCCCGGAGTCTGCGCGCTTCGAATGACGTACTTGGTATCAAGGGTGTTGCCAGAACTCGAGTAGACAGAGATCTAGCCGTCGATCCGAGGGAGGCGGAGAGAATAGCACAGCGTCGGGTTGTGCCTTGATCAAAATAAAGATGCGGCGAAGTTATAAGAGAAACACTCGCGTACCGAAGCGGAACCGAGGAAATTGGAGATATAGGTTTATCCTCGCGAGGAGGCGAGAAGAGGCGGAGTCGACTAAGACAGCAGAGTATGCCAAGATCCGTTTGCGAGAGCCGTGTCAGACAGATTGAGGTAGCTAAGCGAGTGTTGGTCTCGTCGTATGAGCGCCGCGAATCTTTCCAGCGCCTCGCGCCTCTCTCGACCAGATCTAAACATCAACCTAGGTCCCCTACTCCAGATCGATCCTATGTAGCCCCTTCAGCCCTCTGTCGACGAAACCCGTCCGCAAAGCGAAGCAGAAAGCCCGCGAAATCATTATGGAGACTGATGTGGTGCTTCCTTGAAGGTTTTAGCCAAACTCTCGTTTCGCGGCGCGGCAGATCTCCAAAAATTTTCGAACCAGACGCGCTACATGGTCAGGCTTTGGATATGTGGAATAACCTGGAGGTGTGAATCTGGGGATGGGGACTAGCTTTCAAGCTGGAATTCTGTCGTCGCGTCGTGGTTTTGCTATAGATCGAGGAGCCGGTGGCGCAAGGCGAGAGAACCGTGCATGGTATATTTAATCTGGTTCGGGGCGGCCTAATCTGCCTCCTAGACTGCCTACCGACGGTAACGGAGAGGTAGCGGCTGAATCACAGGTAGCTTTGGTCTCGCGCAGGGACAGGTCAAGCCGGTGGAGTTGGGAGAGTATAGTTCGCGACAAGAGTAGCGAGGAGCCGCGCATCAGAAAGATATCAAGACCGTTCGGCTATAAGGGGGTTATGGATTGAGCAAATTGAGCGTAGTGTACCCGCCTAGGGACGACGCCAGGAGATGCCGGGTAGTGCGGTACCAAGGTTCGACCAACCCCATTGGGATATCGATGCTGATGTCGGAAGTGGCCGAAGTGGTGGTGGGGAACTGAACTACAAGAAGCCCGCAATAACCAGCCAAGATCGTTCATCCAAAGATTCATACGAGATATTATCGGGGTAGGTCGTGCGAGTCTCGTTGAGGTGACATAGGAAACAGGACGCTCGGGCTTGATTCGTGTAACGGAGGCGCTGTGCGCTAACGGCATCTCGAAACCATAGCGACGATGCCGAGAGCGAACAGATTGAAGCGGAGCGAGGTGGTGGCGAAGAGATGATTCGAAAGGTATTCCGAGGTCGAGGCATGATTGTTGGTTCTTTGATATGGCTGCGGTAAGTCAAGCCAGTCCAGATCTGCACCGAGACTCAGCACGTCGGACCCAGCAGATACAGGAGGCTAGCAGCTCAGATACTGGCGGGTGATTCAAGTACAACGAAGGCGAGATCATACGAGAGCCAGGACGGTTGGTGTCCCTGCTGCGAACCTGGAGAATCAGCGTAGTACGCATCAGATGAGAGAAGACGCACCAGAAACCACCAGATAGCTCTCGTCATTGTCGCCGCCCCACCGCCTTGAGTTTGTCTGGTTAAATCAGCCTAGTATGGTGGACAACGCCCGACGCCTAACCACCCAATCAGGTCACCATGCCAAGTGCCTTCTGCATCACGCCGTCCGAACAATCTTAGGCTGAGTGCCGTCCAATCACGTTTTAGAAGTATCAGCTAATGGTTTCAGAAGTTGTCGTCGCCGTAGAGCGGCGTCGTCGAGTATGCAGTGAAAGCGTGGTCGAAAACGTGCCCATGGTCGGAACGAGTGTCGCGGTAAAGTTCAGACGAGACCTGCTGACAAATCATCGAGTCCAGACTCAGGCGCCTGCTATTACGTCAGCGGATCTACCTTGCCCAAGCAAGGTTTCTATCGGCGAGAACAGTCACCCTCAGAAATGCAAAAAATTGTAGGTATTTTTTCCTGTTAGGCTCATTATGTTGACTCGAATCCCGGTATTGATCGGTTTACCTGGTGCTAGCCAGTCACAATCGCTAGCTCTGTAGTCCGTCCGACGACGGACTCGGACTACGTTCTGACTCGTCTACCTTACCCAAGCAGGTTTTCCAGCCACGAGAGTGGTTCGCTCTAGAGCTTACCAAAATCCTTAGGCGGCACAGCCGCCCGACAGGGGCTACCCACTTGACATTCTAATGTACACATATTGCCATTGTATGCACCCCGTTCTGAGGGTTTCTTCCCCTCCAATCACCTTTGATTGTTCATTGCAGTCGCGTGGTGGCGACGCTCTCGAGCTCCCGCACGGAAAACACTCGAGTTTGCTTCCAAACTCTTGAATTAACTTCCCATGCAAAACTCATAGTTTAGTAGAAGCAGTGATACCACAAGTAGCTAATGTCAGTAAATCTTCAGTCGCTCTAAGTGAGGCTGGAGCGCCGGAATCACTGGGGTCACAGGTGGCTGAAGCAAGAAGAACCGGTCAGCTATTATGTAGTGCGCGGCTAATTTATATGTTTCAATCCTTGGTGCCCGCAAACATTGGTCTGGTGCCTCCGCAAATACTTATGACACCACTAAAGTATTTACGCCGGCTATTTATACTCTAAGGTAAGACATGTTACGGCGTCGGCCCGTCTAGGGCGCATTGGTTGAGGCGGGAGGAGGGGGGGCCGAGCAGCAAAAGGGGTGACATGGTGGGTGAGGCGGTAGCACTGTATGGACCACCTTTCAGTGTGTCTTTGAGTGTATTTGTCGTACACCCTCTATGTTGAACCGCCAATGAATTTCATTCAGTGGAGAACACAGAAGAAAAAAAACATCCTGGGGCCCACGTATCTGGCTAGGTATTGAGAGCGCGCATCTTGCGGGACGTCTAGCTTCACAACGGCACGCGCTGCTTGTACACTGAGCGACAGCTGGTCATTCCAGGGGCTCAATTGAACGCGCTGCTGAGGATCATTAGCGATGCGTATATGCGTGCTCAGGCGGGGCCAGTGTGGCGGCCGCCGAGTACGAGGAGCAACTATAGATAGATTAGTCTTACCTGGCTCTAGGTTTGATGGGTCTGGCTTAATACTCTACATTTTAGCTAGCCTTCGCGTCTGAAGCTGGGAAAATAGCAATCCGTCGCTGGGGGCGAGGCGGTGCTGAGCCGTCCGGGCCAACACCCCCCCCCCCCACCGCCTCTGATTCCATCTAATTCTTTGGAGCCGGAGTTTTAAGGCTATCATCGTGGCGACATGATAAAATCAAGTGATTTCAACTGTATATGCAAGTACAAACTACAGTACTCACGAACTCGACTGAAGCCAGCTTAGCGGATTGAATGCAGAGTGATTGGAAATCAATGGTCACGAGACTACCGGTTGGTCGGCAAGGTAATGTGCCGCCTGGCGGCGCTTGTGCATTCGGTCCAGCGTTCAACCCCTGTGACAGTCCGTTTTGCAGGCCGTCCACTCGCTGGTGAACGGTGTGGCGCGTTGCGACAGTAATTTAGTACCTGTACACTTCAGTATAGGAGCGTATGTATGCGCCGCCAGAGCAACTTGATGGGAGAGGAGTAGCTGGAGCGAGGCGACTCGATTGTGCAAAGGTTCGAATTGTGGCGACCACGCAGACGGCGAATAGCTAGTACAAAAGCTGAGATATATAAAGCTGGCTGTAGCATTAGACTAGGACCTGGTGACCTTCTGCTAGGTTACTGCTGGTTCGCGGCGCGTAGCTCCCTGATGATCGATACTCTCGATTCGGTTTTTGGTCCTCAGTCTTGTGAATCGACCATAAGTGATACCAATTGCACCGCTCGCTTGCTTATCAGGCCTTGCCATTCTCGGCGATTCTTCGAGTAATGGTGGTCTAGGTCGTTGTTCTGGGCGCATACGTTCTCACCCGCGAGACGACATGATCAAGACTCCTGCGTAAAGTCAAAATTTGCGTGTATTCTGTGGCTATCACGGACAACATGCAAGCGTTCGGACCACAAAAATTCAGAGACCCAGTCGTCTCATGTTAAAATCATTGAGAATGCGCCATCAAGGCGTCTTGAGCACAAACAGACTGAGGAGATCAATCGATATGCAAGAAAAAAAAAAACAAAAGAAACCAGGCCGTGGAACAGATTATCAGTATTCCCAGGATGTATGCGCTAGAAAACTAGACCACATACCTCCAACGCTTCAGTCAGACTTCCAGAACTCTGTCCACCTCGGACCGAGCGCTGCGTCAGTAAAGTCCAGCTCGAAACTGCCCCATTGATGGATCAGAACCGTGTTCTGCGGCCACTTCAGCATTGGTCGAAGGTCCGCCGGGACCCAGAACAGGAGCGACGAGTCGTGGCCGACGACCCAACCGTCCTCGTTCATGGTCCAGTAGTTAGAGTCCTGAGGGGTAGCAAGACACTTCTGGGTGTCCCAGACTCGGATGGTGGAGTCATTGGAGCATGAGGCGATGAGTCGACTGTCAGGCGAGAAGGTAACCGATACGACCCGGTGGGTATGTGCCCGGAATGGACCAGTCAATGCATCTCCTGTCTCTGCGTCCCATATACGTATGGTCTGATCAAAAGAGCCAGAGACGATGTGGCGGCTGTCAGGAGAGTACCTGGCTGACCAAACATGGTCGGTGTGTCCTGCTAATGGACCAAGTATGCTGTGTCCTGTCTCTGCGTCCCAGATGCGAATCGTATGGTCATCAGAACCAGAGAGAATGTGGCGCCCGTCAGGCGAGTATGACACTGAGTTCACCTGTTCGGAATGTCCTTCAAACGGACCAGCCGATATAGCCCCAGACTGAGCGTCCCAAACTCGGAGAGTGCGATCCCCGGAGCAGGACACGATACGTCCACCGTCCGGCGAGTATGCAACCGAAAACACCCAGTCTGTATGTCCCCTAAACGGACCCGATATCATGCTTCCACTCTTAGCATCCCAAACGCGGACGGTGTGGTCATCGGATCCAGAAGCAAGCTGACAGCCGTCAGGTGAGAGCGCCAGAGCGTAGATCTTGCCATCATGGCCGTTCATTGGGTCGGCAGTCATCCGCCCAGACTGCGCATCCCATACTCGGATAGTCTGATCATCAGAAGCCGAGGCAACGCGGTCGCCGCTCGGCGAGAACGCCACCGAGTTCACATCCGCGGTGTGTCCCTGGAGCGGACCAACCAACCGACTCCCAGTCTGCGCATCCCAGATGCACACCGTACAGTCTAAAGAGCCAGACACGATCCGACCGCCATCAGGCGAGAACGCAACTGACATAACCCCTGCGGTATGCCCCTCGGACAGACTGGATCGAGTGCGTCTAGTCCGAGCGTCCCAGATGCGAATGGTGTGATCAGATGAACAAGAGACGATGCGATTGCCGTCAGGCATGTAAACAGCCTCATTTACCCAATTAGTATGTCCCCTGAGCGGACCAGCGACTGTCTGGCCGGTCTGTGCGTCCCAGATGCGGATCGTGTGATCGTGTGAGCTCGAGACTATGTGAGCGCCGTCGGGAGAGTATGCCACAGAGCAAACTATATCGGTGTGTCCCTTAAACGGGCCAGCTATCAAATCACCAGACCGTGAGTCCCAGACTCGAAGTGTGCGATCGTACGATCCGGAGACAACATAGCTACCGTCTGGTGAGTACATGACTGAACAAACTGTGCTGGTATGCCCGTTGAGTGGGCTAAGATCTTGCTTGCCATTTTTCACGCTCCAGATACGTATACTACAATCCACGGAGCCCGAAGCAATGAACTGACCATCTGGCGAGTACACCACAGACCAAACAGCGGAGGTATGACCATGACGTGGTTCTCCTATTGCCTGCCCTGTCCGCGCATTCCAGATGCGGACTGTGCAGTCATGAGAACCAGAAGCAACTAGGCAGCCATCAGGCGAGAAAATGACGGATTGAACATAGCCGGTATGTCCTCGCAACGGACCAGTCACTAGTTGCCCAGTTTTTGCATCCCAGATACGGACAGTGTTATCGTTAGACCCAGAAACGATGCGATTGCCCTCAGGCGAGAACGAGACCGAGTTAACAAAGTTTGTGTGACCTACGAGAGGACCGGCCACGATCTGGCCAGCATGAGAGTCCCAGATACAGACAGTATGATCATAAGAGCCGGACGCTACCCAGCGACCGTCAGGCGACACGGCAACGGAGAAGACCGATTCTTTGTACCGCCAGACTGCTAGCCCCGCCGATTCTCGGTTGTCTATCGCTGTCCCAGTTGCCTGCACTAGCTTTTGCGTTCGCGTCCCGTAGCACCTCCACATTGGCTCAGACCTGTCCCAGATAGCTAACACGGAGAGATAGATGTGAGGGGTGCACTGGCTCACAGGGCTGGCGCCAATGACGGTCATGAACTTCTGTGCGTCTTGACAGAGTTCGTGAAGCTCTGCCAATAGCCCTTT
>WSTJ01001628.1:0-11649 GCA_019623705.1 Ceratobasidium sp. 428 | reverse complement strand
AGCTCACATTCCCCCAAACTCACAATCACAATCACTACTAGTAAATTTACTAGTAAATCGATTGTATGTACGTGAGTCTAATTTTTTTACAATCTGAACGCCATAGCTACCATTGCGGCGGACAGGAGGGGTTCACGTGATGTTGATGTCAGTCCTACTGAAGCGGCTCTCGTAATCCCAGTAGGGCTGCGTCAGGAACCTCCCTCAAACCCACGAAGCTTCATGATACTGTCTCGGCACCATCTCGAGCTCCTCGACAGTGCAACGCTGATATAAGATTAGTTGACACTCGAGTCAGTAGTAACCGAGTCAAGTGTACTCACCGTAGCTGACTCGCGCATGCATTGTGCCTCCAGATTTGTGCAGACGGTATGTCCGCCGTGTCCAAAGCTATATACACGTATCTAAAATGTCTGAATTTTGTCCTCTCAAAACAAGCATTTCTTATGATTTATGGACATTTTATCTGGTCTAATAACAAAACCATCGAAAAAGCACACCTCATTAGCTATATATATACACTGAACTTCTACGGGTAGTCTGCAGCTCAGTTTATATGCAGTTATGTAAGGGATGAAATCATCAAAATACTCGTTTTGAGAGGGCAAAATTCAGCCATTTTTGCATGTTGAAGAGGTGTCCCCAGGTACTTAGCCTTTTCATTTTTTTACCGTAGGTAATAGTACCCAAAGCCTACAGTATGTAGTACTTTTGGTCAACAGCAGGCTCTGGGTTTAGGTGCAAAAGCTCCAGAAGATAGCCCTGTGTACCCCTATATGCATCCCTTACTGGGATGTATGCAGCCGTAATCAACTGGCTATAGGTTGAGAGCATTCCAAAAAGATCTGGAAGCTGTAAATCACCTTATACAAAGAACTGATGCGGCTATGCGCTGTCCCGTCCGGCAGCGGGCGGTCATGTGACATGTTTTGCGAGACACTGTATGTACTAGTACGTTACCTGTGGCGCAGCAGTGCTAACATAGTCTGGACCTACAGGATATACTCGGATGCAACGTCCAGAGCTCAGCGGAGTCTGATTACAATCAGTTGTAATTGGACTCCATTGCTCCAAAATCTAATGATCAGGACATCACATCCAGTTATGACTCGCAGTCCCGACCCCCTCCCACCTGCTCTCCGCTGCTCGGGAGGTGGTCTTATAGAAATTGAAATGTATATATCATGATGTATAGAACGAATACTAAAGAATGTGAGTGTGAGTAAAGGATGAGGTTGGAGAGGGCTCGCAGAGCCCGCATTCATACACTACGAAAGTCTCCTAGTCATACGCATATGTGCTGCGCATTTACCATTGACTCGATCATATGACTCACTCTTCCCCCTACATTCCATGACATTCGAGTGGTTTCTACAGGTCCGGCTTACCGGACTACTGTAGCATTACGACCATAACGTCACTTACGTGAAAAGTGCCCGGCGCCTCTCTCTGTTTGTACACCTGTCCCCCTGCGTCGGCGGCTGGGGGCACAGGGGACGCTTTTATCTCTGAACGTCGGCCGAGATTTTTCCGACTTATAGCTCATTTCGTGTGTGTACCTCGTCAATTCAACATGGTTGGTCGTATTTTCGAGTTTTTCTTTTGCCTCAGTTTCATGTTTATCCGTAATCGTGATGTTCGTTGGTTGGTCCTTGCTCACCATGCAATCGATAAAGTAGAACTGATCCAAAAGATGAGCGCAACGGAGTTTTTACCTTGAGTTTGGTCAATCAATCGAGCTTCACAGGCGTTTCTTTTATGCTCTGTTCTTGGTACAGACCTCAACCTGTCCCATGCTAGCTTGACAAGTCGCGAAGCGCGGCAGGCACTGCTAGACTTGCGCCGCTCGGATCTAGCACTTCTGGGTAGATCGAATCCTGCAGATGTTGAGTGGAAAATGGAGGCGGAACTGAAGGAGGGATCAATGGAAGGCGATGGTGAGCTCAACATTCAGTGACCGAGCAAGAATTTCAGGCACTTGCAGTTATGGCAGATTCTGCGGCTGAGGTAGGGGAATTGGAGAAAGTATTCCTACAGGATGAGACAATGGCTACGATGGCTTCAAATGCTGCAGGGGGTAAACTGTTGTGATCGAGGAGACAACTGTAGATACAACGAGACATTAAAAATTATCTGTACTAACTATGCATATATTTGCATTTTTACTTATCTATTTCAAATTTGGATACTTTGTCCCCCTGCGTCGCTGGCCCCGGGGACAGGGGACATTATTGCCGCGAACGTCGCGTCGACCTCCCGGGGGACGGGGGACCGACGTTATGGTCGTAATTGTACAGTAGTGCTAACAGTCTTTGGCGCTTAGTCACACTCAAATGACCTCGTCGTATACTGTAAACGGTACATGACAGAACATGTTATACCTTACTCATGATCTTTGACACGCTGCCAGGGCATCAAAGAGGGCCCGAGCTTGAAGGTTGGCGCCTGCATGTTGTCCATCGATCTTTTGGAATCGAACATGATTACATACTAACTTTCCGTGCTTCGCAATGTAGTGGGCGTTCGCAGCCATGAATGAGCGCCGGTTTACACCTGACAAGAGGTACGAGGTGAGTGAGATAACTACCGCGAGCCTCCTAGATAGTATTTGTGTATCGGTAAGCTTGTGGTATATAGTTCATTGTGATCTATCTACCTGCATATCTTCGTCTATCTTCTGCTTCTCAAGCAAGTACATAGCCCAAGCTGCAGTGTCAAGCTTGCCATGACGCAGAATGTCGTTGTCTTCAATTGTCCTCTACCCGCAGTACAGAATAACTTAGTGAAACTCTGGAGCTGCGACAACGTTGAGAGCCAAGTGTTTTAAATTGGTGGATGGTTTCCTGTAATGTATAAGGCATAGGCAAGCTAAATTGGATAGTCTCCAAGGTGGAGCGATTGCATTGTAAAGTAATCGATCATCATGGCTGTTTTCAAGAGTAGGAGCCAATCAAAAAAATAAATGCCGGCGGGTCGAAACTGGTATGCCAGCAAAATGTGTACGGACGAGACTTGTATCAAACATACAAATATAAGTTCAGATTCGTCTCGCTAGGGCGAACGCTTCTATATACATATGTTCTCAACAAGAATCGGAAATGCTCGCTAGCGCGTGGGAGCACGCCGGGCGTCTAGTGATGGTGGGCGAGCCTCACGATCACGCATCTAAGACCGAGTAGCGCTCGCGAGCATATCATTCGTGCTCGCGAGCCCCTCTTTGATGCTCGTGCGTGCGCGTGATCAGCACTCGGGCCGGGCACCCGGACCCCTTCAATACTGTATAGACACGATAAAAAAACCTCACATAGTAATAAACGTACGGCGCATCAAACGTGATGCTAAATCAGGCAACGAACGATGTGGTTTATGTGAGATTTGCGTAAAGGTTAAACACATGTAGGGGATCGCATCATACGTCAAGCGGCGAAATTGGAATTCAGTTCGGTCTACGCGAATGACAAAAAAACCCAGCAAATCTGGTTGGCTCAACTATTGGAGCAGGATAATTAGACGTGGTTAAAACGGGAAATATTGTTGTGTGCTGGCGTTTCAATCTGATTAGACTATTACAGTACTTAGTGTAAAACTCCTGCAAATGATAGAAACGGAACTCACGTGCTGTTCCGCTCCACATCATCCATAGGTTTCCTTTCCCGTTCCACCGGCGCCTGATTTTAACTGAAACCGTACCCAAGTTGCCAACGGCAAAGCTTGAATCCTAGGCAGCGTTGCAGGTTTGAGTCGTGATGCAGCATTACGTGGCAACTTAAACTAGTAAACTACGCTTGCTCGTCCGAGTAGGTTAGACAAGCATAGGTTAACATACTGGAGGTTGACGTTGTTAGCATGGTCAATTGAATTATGTGTTTCGCCACATACCAAGTCCCTGCCCGAAGCATGTTGTCCAGCTTTGTTCAGGTGACTCGGAGGTTTCATCTTACTATGTCTGCAACATAGAGCGAGTAAGCGTCACTACAAGGTCAGAAAGACGAGCAAGAGGAGAGGTGCGGGGTGACTTCACAGCCGTGTGTGGTTGTCAAGGGAGAAGTGGAGCGCACATAGTGTTGGTTGGGTAATCCAACCACGGGTTGGAGCGCTTGAGTTCTCTTTGCTTGAGTTGAAGTCGAGCGACAGCCAAGTCGAGAGCAGCGGGTTGGCAGCTCACTCGCCAGTGAAGTACATAGCTACATATAATGTGAGACGCGAGGCCCCGCATACAAGCAGGTTCTTTGATCAGGAAGCACGCACTAGAAGATTAGAACCAGCATACCAAGTTTAATCTATCAAACGGGTTTGATTTTGCGGCTGGGGAAGCGAAGTTCGCTGACCTTGAAGGTTGGTGCTGGGCAGATGAAGATAGCTTGCGGCTCTGTGGTTGGCCAATATAAGCGCCTAAACCTACGGTTGGATTACCCCACGATTACCCAATTGTTGCCACGCTGCCATGCATGATGCGCACTTGTCAGTCCGCTCCACACAATCCTGATATACACTTTAAGAAACCCGCTTTCGTTCGACTGAGCTTGTTCATGTCCCCTCCCCTAAGATCTCGGCCCTCAGGCTGTCACTAGTAGAAATTCATTCATATATTGGCTTCAGCATACACGGTTTTGACGGATTACGGTGGTCTGCCCACCCATTCAGCTCACGCTGATCAACGGTCACCACCCAATTGCAGTATCTGTTTGCCATCAACCTCGACGTCGCCTGGCGCGCCACCTCGACAAATCTAACAATACCTGACTCAAGTATGTCAATTTGCATCGTTAGAGCGCCGTAACGCAACCAGTCTCGTCAGACTGAAACACAAGCACGTAGTCATGTCTCTCTTACCAGCTACACCCGACTAGCCTGTTGTAGTAACCGGATTTTAAAAAAATTACTTGACTTTCTGTTAGCCGCTTGCGCGGACCAAATTCGAGTTCTCAAACTTGCCGCTCGGACGTTGATGTTGTGTGTAATTCATAAGTGTCTTTGTGTGGTTCGTCTTTGTGTGAATCACATGTAAGTCATCCCGCGTATCATGCTTAACGATATATTTGGTATGGATATTATCGCTATACCATTTTTATCGTGTCTATACACTGAAGGGGTCCGGGTACCCGGCCCGAGTGCTGATCACGCGCACGCACGAGCATCAAAGAGGGGCTCGCGAGCACGAATGATATGCTCGCGAGCGCTACTCGGTCTTAGATGCGTGATCGTGAGGCTCGCCCACCATCACTAGACGCCCGGCGTGCTCCCACGCGCTAGCGAGCATTTCCGATTCTTGTTGAGTTTTTGATAGCGTCACTTTCAGGAGCACACCTCTCAGGGAGTATTCCCCTGTGTGTAAAGCAAAGAGACTGCGTATCGACACCTGCCGTTGCGAACCAGCAGAAAACCCCTTAGAGCATGCGTGTACGAAGTAGCGTTGGACCGAGACAGGGACGGGACGGGGACGGGACGGTTGGTAAGCGGTCTCGTCTCGGTAGCATGTGGTACGGCGACCGTTTTCACGAGGGAGTCTGCGAGTTGCCTAGGTGCGAAGACACTACCCGATTTGGATGATTGTTAAGCACTTTGTAAATACATCTGATTCAATCTTTAAGATTCCTCGTCACTTTCCGAACCCACGACATGAGCCATGAAGTCGAGAGTCTGATTGTTTTCGTTGGTTGATCAGCGACGGTGCAACGAGTGCTTGAGAATATGCAGAATCTCTATACTTTCCGCCGAGATTCGGTTCCGCTCACGCGTGCAAGTCATCTTACTCGACGAGATAACGCACTCGGATGAGACCGACTGCCGCAGTCACGTGTATACATCGGGTGGTGCCGCGACGATACCTAAATTGCCTGTGATTGCAGCCCCGCAGGCCCTGTCTCGGAACGTACCGCATCGGTGGGCACCAGATGATTATCGCGATGTGTTGAAGGGTCTAGAAAAGGAAACACTTACGCATGTACTGACGCGTACACTTGCGTGTACGCATACGCGTACAGGCGGACCCCCGATGATGTATCGGGTTGGTCCCATGAATAATCAGGGGCTATACATGATCGGAGTATTTGATGATGTGAAATACATTATATCAGGTCATACATGAGATATATTATATAGTGCTTAAATTGGCGAGTTTCTGCTGCAAGCTCGAAAAAGCAGCCAAATCAGAAGGCTCGAGCGAGCCGGAGCGAGCAAGAAGTGCTTGTACGCCTTCCAATGACGTTACCGCCTCACTCTTAGACAGAATTAGGGGATCTTTCAAAACGGAGGCTTGGCTCTCGGGATCATCCTCGTATAGAAACTCGCCGTTTCTATCTGCCGCCGCCTGCCTTTGTTCCTCCTTCACCTGCTCGACAATCTCCTCGTCCGACAGCTCCTGCTCGGTTGGAAGGTCCGCATCTGCCGAGAGGAACTCTTCGGCACGCATGGGATTAATTGGGGCTACCGCACCACGTGAGTGCAGCAAGTCGAGAGTTTGTTGAAGCGCGAAAACAGCATCCTGGACGTCAGACGACACAGTTGGCGCTGAGTGGGTTGTCGGAGGGTCGTCTGGATCGAGCTTAGGCCCGGAGAGCTTGGTGTGTCGCCAACAATTAGCAATCGTCGACGGGCTGACCTGTTTCCAGGCAGCAACGGCGAGTTCCATAGCCTCGAGTTGGTTAATCTTGAAAATATTAGTTTCTCCGTGCTCGTAACGCTCGATCGTCTTCCGTACAAAAGCGTCTTTGTACTTAGCTTTGAACGGCTGGATTATGCCCGCATCATTGGGCTGAATCCAAGCCGTCAAGTTTGGCGCGAAGTGCTCGACCCGGACGTTTTGATATTCGTCTGGCTTTTCAAGCACATGCGACGGAGCATTGTCGCATAAGAGCAAAACCTTTCGCCCTTGGATGGCCATTTTAGCGTTAAGATTAGCTATCCAACTAGAAAACATGGTTAAGAACCTGCGCATATATGCCAAAGAACGAACATACCCTTGCCAGATCTCTGCATTCATCCAAGCTGATTTTTTAGACCACCAGTAATCATAGCCCAGCTCGGTCCCGTCTTTCTTGCCAAATGGACGAGGACGCCGCGCATATCCAATAAACATGGGATCGAACGACTCCGAGCCATCCTCGTCAGTACAGAGCCCGGCTGTGATTCTAGTTTTGTCTTTCTTGATCCCAGATGTTTCAACGATCGCTAGTCCTTTGTCGGGAGCTAGTCGGTAGTAGAAAGAGGTTTCGTCAAAGTTTAGACGATCGCGTGGTGCATAATCCGCCATGATAGCTCGTACTCGGTCGATCTCCCCAGCAAGAGTCTCGATAGGGGCAGATCCTGTCTCGCCATGGAATTGGTGTTGTCGGAGTCCCATCCTGGATTTCAGACTCTGCAACCAGCCGTTTGAGAGTGAGAGAAATTCCGAATGCCCTAGCATACGAGCAAAATGTTGGGCCTGGAGGCGAATCACAGTGCCAGTCGATCGAGCATGACCACCGGACCCAAGGACCTGCAAGATCCATTTCTGAAGGGCTCGATCTACGTCGGGGTACTCGGTCTGACGGATCCGTTTGAACCGTAACTCGTTCGGATGCTTGGCCCTAGCCCGGATCGCCTCTTGGTCCTTTTTCCAACGGGAGATGGTAGGTTGGGAGATGGTGCCGTACCCTTGAGAACGAAGGTAAGCAGCAAGATCGGTTTGGCTCATCCGATCCTTATTGGCGTTCTAGAGGTCGAGGGCTGTGACCTTGTCCTGTAAGGTCAGACGATGCCTCGACGCTGGCTTTCTGGAGGCTATCACCGAGGAGAGATGCTCGCGCTTGATTACGGTCATGAATAACTAGCATCAAGGTGTAAGTTAAGCGCATATATGCGATGGAAAATGTGTTTACATACCAATCGCTAGGTTACAATGGTTGGAGGTTGTTTTCAGACGCAGCAAGGGATCCGAGTTAAATACGTTCTCATTATTCTAGCCAGTTCTACTAGATTACAAAGGCTTTCAGTCATACGCGGAGGGCGGATATCGGGCAAGCGGGTTTTGACTGGGAGCTGTGTACTAATGTAGTCAGCCTTAGTCAGTGCCCGAAGTCCGAATTTGCAATTGGCTCCGTCGCATACATAATCGGGGGCTATACATGATTACCAGTATACATGATCGGGGGTCCGACTGTACTTGCCGAATGCTTACTAATCCATCAATGACTCGAATGATTTTGTGTATATAAGAAAGCTTTTATTCTGTTGTATATTCATCAGTTTAATGTTACCCCCGCTTCCACTGCACTACTCGCTAAGTCACAGCTATTGAGTGACCGAACGTTTCGGTGTAATCCTCAACACAATGTTTCGAGACGATTCCCGGTCGCCCCGGGACCGTCACGGTGTCGGTCCAACGCTAGTACGAGGTAACGCGTTAATAGCGATACTACGGAACAAGATATGGCATAGTCATACGTCATTGGAGCAAGGGTGAGGGAATGTACGAGACATATCTCGCCGTGTAGTGTTGCTATCAACGCGACACTTCGTACACAGATTCTCCAGGAGATCTTCTGCTGGTCCACCACAGCAGGTGTCGATACGCAGTCTCTTTGCTTTACACACAGGGGAATACTCCCTGAGAGGTGTGCTCCTGAAAGTGACGCTATCAAAACCATATGTATATAGAAGCGTTTGCCCTAGCGAGACGAATCTGATCTTATATTTGTATGTTTGATACAAGTCTCGTCCGTACACATTTTGCTGGCATACCAGTTTCGACCTGTCGGCTGTTATTTTTTCGATTGGCTCCTACCTTTGCAAACCGTCATGATAAATCACACAACTATCCGAATCTTGAAGCAGTCTAGAGTAGCATAGGTTAGCCTTAACCGTTGCGGGAGACCATCCAGTTAGTGGATAATTTCCCGTAAGAGCTAAAAGCTAGACTAAACTAAACTAGATGTTTCCAAGGTACATTGTGCAGTAGTTGGTCATTAATAAATAATGACATCATCCGGACTTTGGAACGATCTAGATTAGCCTAGCCTAGCCTTATCCGTTACGGGAAATCATCCACTGGCTCAACTTGAGTCAGTTTTGAACCTGAATCTCTAGATCTCTGGGTAATGCTTGGCCGGATACCCAATGACATTCTTGGGATTATACCGCATATATCGCAACGTCGCCTGAATGCATCTTTAATATCGTCGAATCGCTGACGAACAACAATCCGCCCTGGCACGTAGTGCCGGTCGGTAGGGACCCTTTTTCATGAGTATGTCTTAAACTTTTAATTCAGTCGCCCATGCCGTGTTACTTGCCTGTATCTCGCCTTCAACTCAGAAGCCCGTACGGGATACCGCTGCGAAGTTTACTTTGCGTAAGCCAGTCGCTTGCTCTTTGCGCCTGAGTCGCTGTACGGCAACATCAGAGGAAACCTGGACTTTAGGAAAGAGTCTTTGCCTTCTTTTCAACTCTTAAACAGAGCTGAGCGACCGCTTCGGTTCTTTGTGGCTCTTTAACTGGACTGTTTGTAATTACTACATAGCCACGGAGTAAATTCAGTTAACATTGATCAACCCGTGCTCGAGTATTCGATGTTATGGGGTGACGCGGTCACCGGGTTCTTACGATCACAAGGGTTTAGGCGAAGCCGGCGCCCCGCGGCGGATGCATAGCAAAGCGCGAGGGTGGACGGGTCCCAACTCGCGCTGGACACAAAATATAAAACGAACAATAAGGAAAAGCGACAGTGAACCAGTCGAGAACAGAGCGCAGGCGAAATAGTTAGAGGAAACGCAGTTGACATGAGCGAAGAAATCAATAACCCAAACAGATGGGAATAAAATTCAACGAGTGATAAACGGAATGATGAGCTAGCTGGGTACGGCCGAGAAATACAATCGAGCGACCGCGGAAAAAAAGGGAGCCGTTGAATAGGGAGGGAGCGGTGGGTAGCGCGCAAATATTAGGTACTGACGTTTGCGAAAAATGAAAACCTCGGGACGACGGCGCAGCCGTCGTCCAATCGTGGCGTTACTCACCTAGCGTGCAAAGCGGGAGGAAACCCTGCGGCTTATCTACGCGCCAGGTGAGTGAGCGGACACTATGTGTCGCGGACGCATAAAACCGACCCACTTTAATCAAACTCAAAACCGAGATCCCAGTTCCCGAAGGATATCGCGCACGAACCGTGCATCCTTCGGGAACATCAGTTTAGGGTCTGATGAAGCGAATGTGGGCGGTGCAAATGCCGAGGCGTCGGCGTAGCAGGATCCGCAAGCGTGCGGTCAGCGGAGAGGGCGCGGAGCAGCGCATATAGGCGATGAAGCGCGCGGCGCTTCAGGTAGCAGGGATTCTCGCACGCGTAGAACCAGTGAGACTACGCCAAACAAAAATTTATCTTTACAACTAGCCAGTGATTTACTTCTCCTCTTGCGAAAAAGGTACAATATGCTATGGAATAACCCCAGGGGAGAGAGCGCGCAAGCTGTGGGGACGGTCAAGCATGATAAGCGAGCCACCTAAACATTATCTCCGGCAGATGAAATAATATGACTCTTTGACTCTTCAAGACCTATAGCCTACTTTGGGAAGCCTCTTTGACTCTTCTGTACTCTTAGCATCTTAATATAGAGCCCCAAGCGCCCAGAATCTTTGGCTCTTATGAAGAGCGGCAGACTGTTTACTCTTTTTGCTGCTTTATTGCGGTTTTCATTAGTCATTGCCAAACAAAAATTCAGGGCCGCGGCGCTAAAAACACATACCCGGGTACCACACCCGCAAGGGATACTTTAGCTACGTGAAAGGTACTGGATGATTTCCCGTAAGAGCTAAAGGCTAGACTAAACTATTGCGAATTCGGAAATGATTTGCGGTTGATCGGCTCCACTTCCGAAAAGTGGAAAAAAGAGCGCGAGTAAATGCCGTGTATCCCGGCAACGGGGGACGCAATTGAGACGAAATGTACATACACAGAACCGCGTGAAAATTGCGCATACAACGGCACCAATTACTTCAGAAAACAACGATATCTAAATTTGAGCCACACGAACCGTAAACCGCATGTATCTCGACAAAATGTGTGGCTACAAGCGCAGAACTGGATCATAAAAAGCTTATATTTTGTATCTGCTTACTAGCAAAAAAATAGCAAGAAATGAGGGGGCAATGAGGGGGTTGGGAGTTCAACGAGCGTGTGCAGTTAGGTGGAGCAAAATGGGATGGTTCATTCGTGGCCGCATCCCTGCTCTTTGAGACCGGATATTTTACTCTGTGACAGTATACTGTCTGATTATGTACCAAATTGTTTCTTCGCACTTGTAGCCGCACATTTTGTCGAGATACATGCGGTTTACGGTTCGTGTGGCTCAAATTTAGATATCGTTGTTTTCTGAAGTAATTGGTGCCGTTGTATGCGCAATTTTCACGCGGTTCTGTGTATGTACATTTCGTCTCAATTGCGTCCCCCGTTGCCGGGATACACGGCATTTACTCGCGCTCTTTTTTCCACTTTTCGGAAGTGGAGCCGATCAACCGCAAACCATTTCCGAATTCGCAATAAACTAGATGCACTGCGGAAACCGCTGGGCTGGACGAGACCTGGGCAACGCGGCACCATAGTTTCCCAGGAGCCCTGGACTTATTGTTTGGTCCAGCCTGGTCCAGCTCCGCCAAGCAGTCCTAGGCAGCGCTAGG